>SSNQ01034754.1:1970492-2020397 GCA_006942095.1 Nothobranchius kuhntae
GCTGTACTCAGTGTTGCCAACTTAGCGACTTTGTCACCATTACTAACGACTTTTCAGACCCCCTTAATGACTTTTTTTCAAAAAAGCGCCTAGCGACAAATCTGATGACATTTCTGACCCCCTCAGCTACTTTGACTACAACTTTGTAGCAGACTTTACCTGCAGATTAGTGATGCATCTGAAGCGACAGGACCGTCCTTCCTTCCAGAGGATCAGAAAGAAAATGATCTGCAAATGTGTATGCAGCATGATCACGCTACCCCCATTGACCAATCAAAACTTTCGTGGGTTTTCACAAGTCCATTATTTGAAATAGCCACCGAGCTATATAAAAGGCGACCGCTCCTTCCGCCATCCTGCCGCATTTTGGCAGCTGAGCTCGGCTGGCACCAGTGTCGCACTCACACATGGCTTCTCGCACCACTTGTGGTGTATTCAAGGAACATTGGAACTCTATGATGAGTTCAATAACGTAGCACATTTAAAACTTTTATAAAAAACAGATTACCGTAAATCCTCTAATATTAGCCTGTATTTAATTAACTGCCGGGTGTCATATTTTGGCCGGTGTCAAAGTCGGCGGAGGCGAATAATGGCTGTTTTTTTATTGTGGCCGGGTGGAATGTGGTAACAAGCAAGTACGGGGCAGTTGTGTCATCTCTCACTTTGATTTGCCAGTGATAGACCGCGAGGGTAACTTTAACCGTGCAGAGACGAAGAGGAGGTGAAAATTTGATATCAATTTCAAAGAGAACGTGCTGATTATGCTGCAGAACACTCTGGGGAGCAGTAGCAGGGGTTGTATGAACTAAATTATAAATAAAGCTTTGATTGATTGATTGATTGATTGATTGATTGATTGATTGATTGATTGATTGGTTGATAGTCACTAGTCGACTTCACCGCTCTATAGTGACTTTTTATGCCTGTCGCCGTCACGTGATAATGACCGGCAAGATGCAGTCCACGGAAAAAACAGCAGCCTGCTGTCAGCAGGTGACAAGCTCCTGCGCGTCAGGAGGCAACCCGCTGTGCCAGAGCGTCTGCACTGGCACCCGCCGTAAAATGGACATTTAATCAATTTGTGACGTTTACCCTCTTGCAATTTAACATTCCCCTCACCACCATCCTAACCTTAACCAGCTTGCGCATGCAAAGCTCTGATTGTTGACGCGCTCCAGACATCTGCGTCCTGAGCACGGCCCCAGTAACATTATCAAATCAGGTGTCGCCACCTCAAAAACTAATTTAACACGCGATCGTTCATGTTGGCTCATTTCCTTTTATGTTTTCTGTCTTTTATTCTTTTATATGTGCCTGATGCTTTTCGCTGCTGTGGATTGGGGCGCATCACCTGTTTTGTCCTCGGTGACGCACCTAACTGATGTGGCCGGGGAGTACTCCGCTGTTTTTGCGGTCGGTAGATCTTTTAGAACTGCAGTTCAAAGGTAACTCATAAGGTGAATATTTATGAACCCAGGTAGCAGTTTTTCTTTAGGATTTAGAGGAGATGCAAGAAGATAATAAACAGGCAGGACAGAAAAATAGTCAAATAAAAACAAGTTAGTTTTTGCACCTGGTGGTTGCAACAAACAGACACCATTGAAGCTAATCAGAAGTGAGGAACAGAAAATGAAATAATTATTTTAATGTTTAGAACAGTAGGAAGTCTGAGAGGCTGCAGGCACATCAGTCAGTTTGTGGCTGCTGCGCAGGGGGAGGGGGGAGAGGGCTGAAGCAGAAACTACCGTTGTTAAAAGAAATGTGTTTAACTTTGAAAATGTGGGCGCAATTCTAATTGTCAAAAACTCCAGCGAACCATTAGTTCATTTTGCTCAAATAGAAATTGAGGCCTGCCTCTGATTCTGGTTCTCCTTCCAATAAAGGCCTGGAGCTTGATGAGCTTGATTCAAATACAGGCCCGGGCCTGTATTAGAGGATTTACGGTAATACTGTAAGTCATTGGCAGGTCATTGGCAGTTTGCATGTAACGTTTCTGAATACTAAATACGACCTGCTTCTTTTTACACACTCAGCATGCTCCTCTGACCATCAACGGTGTGTCTGTGGAGAGAGTGAGCAGCACCAAGTTCCTGGGTGTGCACATTACAGAGGATCTCTCCTGGACGAAGAACACCATAGCATTGGTGAGGAAATCACAGCAGCGTCTCTTCTTCCTCCGCAAACTAAGAAGAGCAAGAGCACCAGCCCCCATCCTGTACACTTTCTACAGAGGCACAATTGAGAGCATCCTGTCGTGTGGCATCACTGTGTGGTTCGGAGCCTGCAACGTGTCATGCATTAAAACCCTCCAACGTATAGTGAGAGCAGCAGAGAAGGTCATTGGGGTCTCTCTCCCCTCCCTACCAGACATTTACACCACCCGCCTCACAAAAAAGGCCCTTCGCATTGTGGCTGATCCCACTCACCCAATCCAGAGCCTCTTCGAGCTGCTGCCGTCAGGGAGGAGACTGCGGAGTCTCAAGGCCAGGACCAACAGACTGAAGGACAGCTGTATCCATCAGGCAGTTAGGAAGCTAAACTCCCTCCCGGCTCTCCCAACTCTCCTCTCTTTTCCCCCACAGTCTCTCTGAACTTGGTTACTGTTTTTATACTAAATGTTTATTTTCTATCTAGCGAGAGTTTGAGAGTAACGCAATTTCATTTCTCTGTATGTCCTGTACATGTGGCAGAAGTGACAATTAAACTGACTTTGACTTTGACTTGATCTCAAGGCACTTGAAAGTAGAGCCCTGCACTGAAGCTCTAGGCCCTCGGGCCGGGCTTCGGGCCAACGACTGTGCATTTACCTCGGACACCGGCCGGGCTGGGCGCCTTTGTTTTGAATCAAATTCATAAAAAAATTGAAACACAAACGCAGCAGTAGAGCCCTGCACGGGACTGTTTTCTTCATCCCGCTCCTGCCCGCTCCCGCTGAGTTTCTGACCATTACCGCCTGCAACCGTAACGTGTGTGTTACACTCCCGCCCGCACCCGTAGCGTGCATGTCTACTCCTGCCCGCAACCGAAAAACTCAGAGAAATTATTACCTCACAATAAAAGAGATGTATCGAGTTTGCGTCCTCTCTGGTCCTGGAGAAAACATGTCACAACCCGCGGCTCTTCCATCCATCTGATGCGGCTCTCTGTGCTTGTAAAATAATGAATGGATATTTAAATAAAATGCTTTATATTTTTCTGAATAATTTTATATCTGTAAGTCAATTCTATGTAAAGATTGTCTGCGTAAACCTGAACAGGTCCAACCCAGTCTTACTGTGAGACCGGGTTGACGCGTCACGCTTGTGCGTAATCATATCGGCGCTTTCTGAGCTGAAGATGTCAGATTCTGGGCTTCTCCTCAGATGGCTCATGGATGCATCGCCAAATTGGAGACAGAAACAAGCACTATTCAGCCAAAGTTTCATAATCAGGGAACATTTTCTAAGTGACAAGTCTCTCTGAGAGACAGGGTTTGGAAAACTCTCGCTTCAGTGGGAGGAACCTTCCCGCATGCGCTCTGGTTCTGCGATGCGCTCCAAGCCAATCTCCACAACTTCAGCTCGCTGTGCACATATGCGCTGACAGCGAGCTGTGCTGAGCAGCTCAGATGTTCAGATGGGAATCTTTTAGCTACATCTGCGATGTGTGTAACAAATAAAGTGTCAGTTCGTCTGCATGCCACGGGGTAATTCTTTCTATTCTTTCTCCGTCAAAATAAACCGTCAAATACGGGAACTATCCGGTCAACACAAGCCCTGCTTTTGGCTGTTCTGTTTTCTTGTGAAAAATGTTGGAAAGATATAAAATTTAACTTGATTACCACCAGAGCCAGTGCGCCGTCATCTCCGTGACGGTAAATGAGGGAAAAACAAATTGATCGGATCCTGCACGTCTTTTAACACATTGGTCAGGATTGACGCACTTTGTTTTCATTTAGTTGGTTAAAAAAAAAGTCGGGCTCTGGTCGGGCCAGAGAATCCTGAAAACCTTTTCGGGCCGGGTCGGGCTGGGGCTCCACCCCCTCGGGCCGGGCCGGGCACGGGCTCAGATTTTAGGTCCGTGCAGGGCTCTACTTGAAAGCTACAACAGAAAATTCATTTTAATTCAATCATACATACATTCCTATCAATTTAATATTTTTGTGTTTAAGAGTTCCATTCTCTTCAGACAAAATAGAAATATTCCTTCCATTTCTTTGTGCCATCTTTCCTTGATGTTTTAAAGGCTGCTGTTTTGTATTCTATGGGTTTTTTATTTTAATAAAATATTAAAAAATAAATGAAATAACTTTTTTAAATCACGTGGGTTTTATTTGATTTACTCTACAAGACCAGTGACGTCATGACACAAACGTGGTGACGTCATCACGCAAATCAGGTAAAGTCATTGCATCATATGCAAATTGGCATGTGACGTCATTTGGCGACATCTAGTGACTTTTGGGGGAACTTCAGCTACTTTCAGTCAAAAACTGTTGGCAACACTGGCTGTACTCCTGTTAATGAGAGAAGCCTTTAAATCTGTCCTTCAGAAGTGAAATTGGACCGTCAAACTTATCACCATTCAAAAAGTACTGCACCGAATTGAAAAATTCAAAATGCGTGAGCGGCAGAGGGCTTTGATGGTCATCTGTGTGAATTTTTATGTGCCTACCATGAATTATCTAGAAGCTATGACGAGAACATTTTAGCTGTCTGAAGCCGATCACAGGAGAAAATCTCTGTTCCTTTAACATGGGTTTCAATGAGGGAAAATCTGGGTCTCTGAGGCTTGTAGCGAAAGAACAGTAACACTTACAGATAAAATGAAACCCACTCTGAAAAGCTGACAAAAATTCCTATTTTTTGAGTTATAATTTGTTTTCGTAGTCCAAACGGTCTGGGGGTAGTAAAGAGCTGTTCACAGAAGATGTGAAGTTCAAAAGTTAGAGTGCGAAATTTTCAGTTTAGAGTGGTGAGAGACATTTTTTTAAATTTGAATTTTCTCAAACAAATGAACCGTATGACCACACTGTTTGGAGTACAGTCATGAATTATAGCTCAAAACGAAGGTATATTTGTTAGCTGTAAGCCAGCATGTGTCTCATTTCGATTTGACCTACGGTTCTCTCGGGACAACGCCGGAAATGGAGCAAGGGAGGGTCACCACTCCTATCTTTCCCTATTATAACTTTTGTGAATTTTTCTGAAAATTTCAAGTCGTACCTCAACTTCTACCTGCAATTATAGAAAAACCGTTAAAGATATCAAAAAGCCTCTTTAATATGATAAACAGAAAGACTTGTGAGTTTGTTAAACTTTGAATGAAGTCTCTAAGTTAAAAGGAACCCAATAGAGTTTTAGGTCAAAAAAGTGATAGGAATTTGCTGAAAATTGACCAATCCCATTCATTTCAATGGGAAATTTTTCGCAGAAAAAGCTTAATAACTCGAAAAATTTTAAAGATATCAATGCCAAAAGTAATAGCCGGAAAGAGCTTAACGAGCTGAACGTTTTGATGTAAAATTGTTGAAATAGTTAAAAATTTGAAGGAGTTGAAAAGGTTCAAAAAGTGTATGGAAGCAGAATAAGAAGAAGCAGAAGAATGAAGAAAAGCAGGAAAACAATAGCATTCAAACAACTATGAAAGAGTACTTATTCAGCCAAACATTTCTGCTCTTTTTTGTGCTGCTTGCCATGAAAATGATTACAAGGAAGAACACTGTCACCACACCAAAACAGACATATTAAATGTAGTGCATCATATTTAGCAAGTACAAATATCAATGTTTGCAAGTTTTAAGTTCAAATGTCCTTGGCATTCATTTTTAAACCTTTTTTTTATTTAGCTGTTGTGGGTAACAACTGGTATTAAACGCAACATAATTAGGTATAGAAATCAAAATAAGAAGATAGCCTAGAATCTAGACTGGCATTTGTCAAAGCAACGCTCCATTGGAACCTCCCAGCAAGAAAGCATATGCATGTGGCTGGCCAACATTGTGGCTGGCCAATCACAGCGCATTTATTTAGAAAAACAATGTATTATTTTATGTTTCATACAGTTAGTCCACAATGTAATGGCAGACTTCGCCATTGAATTACGTCCGTAGTGTTCCAGTCACAGCGCTCTATTGGTTTGGTGGTCCAGTCATTGCTCTCTGTAGGCAGGCGGGATGTTACTGATAAAACAAAGATGGCGACAAATTGTTTTAAATGGCTTTCGTATCAAACTTTGGACTATTTTGACTTGGGCTTTTCTTTTTTTTTTTTCCTTTTTTTTTTTTTTACATATGTTTATTTAGTTTTTTGGGCTTTTCTTTGACTCAAGAGCAGATATACAGTGAAGGCCAAAAGTTTGGACACCCCTTCCCATTCAATGTGTTGTCTTTATTTTCATGACCATTTGCATTGGTAGATTCTCACTGAAGGCATCAAAACTATCAAAGAACACATGTGGAGTTAAGAACTTAACCAAAAAAGTTGAAATAACATAAAACATGTTTTTTATTTTATTTTCTTCAAAATAGCCACCCTTTGCTCTGATTACAGCTTTGCACACTCTTGGCATTTTCTTGATGAGCTGCAAGAGGTACTGTAGTCACCTGAAATGGGTTTCCAACAGTCTTGAAGGAGTTCCCAGAGGTGTTTAGCACTTGTTAGCCCCTTTGTAAATGGTCATGGTCATGAAAATAAAGAAAACACACTGAATGTACTGTAGGTACTTACGTTTATTTAGAAAAATGATGTATTTGCATCTTCTTTGACAAAGTATGACGGACTGCCTCGTTGACTGACCTCTGAAGCGATGAGTATGTCATGTTTCTTTGGTGTGTTCTTGCTGTGTTGAAATTCTAATTCCATCTTTTAGTTCTTTTTAAAACACAGAAAAGTTTTATTTACCTGCAACGTTTCATTTGCGGCTGCAAACTTCGTTAGGCTGTTGAAGTTTGCAGCCGCAAACAAAACGTTGCAGGTAAATAAAACCTTTCTGTGTTTTAAAAATAACTAAAAGAAGGAATTAGTATGTCATGTTGTTTGTTATCCAATCGCATGCGGAGACTGTTTGAAAGACAACCATAGATCCAGCCCCATGACAGAGAACTGTTAATTGGAGCATGGCCAGAATATGTATTCACATATATAGGATGGTTTGCAAGGCTAGCCTATGCCTGCACCCATAAAAATAAAACTAGATAAATAAAACAGCTGTACACCCAAACATTCACATCCTTATGAAACGGGTTTAACTAAAACTTTTATGGTTGGCATTTATATTCAAAACGTTTCTGCCTTCATGACTTGTTCATATTTTCCTGTAAGAACAAGCTGATGTTTAGCAGGATAAATATATGTTTTTGTAATCATCAAACAGATGCTGAGTGTAGAAGTGCTGCTTAAAACCAGGTGTCACACTTCCTGAAGACTTGGTCACTATACCTTCTTTTGGAGTTATTCAACCTTTCACCCACTGGGCCCCCTGAATCTGACCTTTAGCCAGATGCCATTTACAAATCTCCCTGCCAGTTTTCACCTCTGGAATCTGCAACGCATTACAGACGAGGGGGGAACAAAGGCAGCAGATTAGAGATCAGGCTGGTTATTCAATTTCTGATGCTGTTTTACTAGGGTCAAATACATACAGTATATAGCAATAACAAGCTGAGGGAGGAGCTTCTTTCTGAAGCTAGATTAGGATAATAGATTTGGCCTTTATCTGTGAAGTAACAAAAATTTGTAGGAGATTTGAAAAACATGTTTCTGGTATAATAGTATTGTAAGAAATCCCCATAAATGCCAGTTTGGATTTTTTGGTCTTGACTTCCCATCTCTGCCTACTTTAAAAGTCCGTGTGGATTTTGCTCCTCCTGATTCTGATGTTGTCTCAGTTAGAAAGTGTGTTTTTACCAGTGAGTCGGTGGTGAGTGGAGGTGCTGATGTATTGAGCAAAGTTGCTTGTCTTTGCTGAAAGCTTTTGTTTCCTGGGGCTCTCTATTCATCACAAAGCCTTTGGTGGGAAGAGACATAAAGACAGGCTCTGACCCCGGAGTGAGACCTTTGACCTTTGTGAACCCAAGGGGACAGATTTTCAGCAACTGTGCAATCACTATTAGTTGACCGCCAGGTCCTCAGTGGAAAATGGCTGGAGCCGGACAAAACGAAGGGACAAACGTGGTGGGAAAATCTGGTAATTTATAGAAGTTGAGAGTCCATTTCAAAAGAGGTGACAGTGGATCAGCTGACATGTGGGGTCAAGGGTGATGTTTGGGCATGATTTCCTTCCTGAGTTACTGTAACATCTGCGTGTTTAGAGATGTCTGGGACTATTCTGACCCTTGGGATTGTGATCCTGACACAAAAAAAAGGAAAGAACTACAGCTAAGATTACTGATGTCAATGACCCATTGGTTGTTAAACCCTTGCAAAAATATATCTACTGTCTAGGACTACTTTCATGCATTTGCATTTTGAAAAATAACAAAATGCAGCTTTAAATCAACGTAAACTAATTTTGGACTAACTCATAGCTTTTAAATGTACTTTGAAAGACAGGAGTTGTCTGTAAAGTGGCTGCGGCCATGCCTCTCCTGTGAGACCGACTGTGATTAAGTGGATCATTTTCGCTCTTGCACTGTCATCTACAAGTGTCCAAGTAAAGAAATACTGGGAGTCCCCAGCCCTGGGGCTAGCCATTAAGTAAATTGGCCTCTCTAGACCTATAGCTGTGTCACTGTTCGTGACGAGCTGCCGCCTATTTGACCCAGGGATGGAAGTCCTACACTGACCAGCAGCTGTTCTGAGGGCTTGTCTTTCCAGGCCTGGGAAGTGGTTCCTAATTAGCCTCCCACACCCATAAATGTGTCCAGTAGGTCACTCACTCCAACCTTATTGATCGCTCTGATGTGTTCTTCACTGAGGTTTGGCTTAAGCTCCTCCATCAAAATGAATGAAAGGAGGTGGGTGACATAAGCAGCCTGTATATGTCAATAAGACTATCAGAAATAAACCTTTCATTGGTGTACACAAGCATTCTGGTGATGAATTTCATTTATGGTGTCCCAAAAAAAAAAAAGACTGAATATGGAGGAAAAGCAGGAGAAAACACATTTATATTGTTTTGTCGTAACTAGTGTTCAATTTGAATTTATCTCTAATGTCATACAGACATCAGACGTGGGTCAACACTTGTGAAAACCTCTGATGATAAATTGATATAGCTGCCTCAGGGCCTGACACAATATCATCTCCTGCACGTCAAACTCTGAGTTCTGCTTTATCGAAGTCAAAGGAAACAAGCCTTGAAGGCCTGCCCCAACAACCATTCCCCCAGATATTTCCCTCTTCCTTTTCGACCCTCTGTGAGTTGTTTTTCTTGCATTTAGCTGGCCTCCACCAATAAAAATGCAAGCCAATTTTCCAGCGCGTTAACCCATGAGATCTTTAATACACAAGAGTTTTGGTGCAAAGGGGACTGCAAGGCCTCATGGAAAGATGGATGGGCCTGCCGACTAAGAGTGGGCAGTTTTCCCACTGCCCTGGTCTCGGCCCAGGACAAAAGCCTCATTGAGTGTGATGCTTGACATCAGCATCATAAACTAGTCATTGCTACAAAGACTCTGACACTTTAAAGTACCAGCTACTGCCGCTTTCTTTTCTCTCCTCGTTACAGCATTGCCCAGGCTAATCACGTCACTGGCAGCAGTTTTCTTTTTTCCTACAGATGCTAACACTAAAAATGAAATAAAACTTATTCTGGAGTCACTTGGCTTGGAAGAATTTCCATTTTAATGTACTGTTCTTTGCACAAAACAGAAATCAACAGAAATCAAGATTTGAAACAATCTAAACCAGGAATAGCAATCCTGGTCCCTGAGTGCCACTATCCTGCAAGTTTTAGTTGTTTTCCTACTCCAACACACCTAATGTAATGGTTTATTCAAAATTTACCATGCTATAAAGCTCTGCAGAAGCATTTAATCACCCACTGATTAAAATCAGTTGTGTTAAGTTCTGTGAACAACTAAAACAAGCTGGATAATGGCACTCCAGAACTAGGATTACTTATCCTGGTATCATCATGGCATCATCTTTTATAATGAGCAATAATTTTGAATGTTTTTCACTAAACTTGAAAGTGCATCACTTCCTGAGAAAAGCAGGAGGTCTTAGAATAAATATGAATATAGTTATTAAAATAACTGTTGACCAGTTTATTAAAAACATCTTTTGTTGTCCGTGATTTCAAATAGTGCTTTTCTTTTTGGGACTCTGATAGTTTGTCCTAAAAATGAAGTGGTAGCAGCCGGCTGTTTTTCCTTCTCTGATATTATTGAGCCACAATTATCTCACACCAGTGGTGTTCAGTTGCTCAATGTGTGAGTGTGTAATGTATGGAGGGCCCAGGGAAGTGTGGAGGTGCTGCAGTTTGGCGAGACCAACAATCGTATGGTTCAATTGTTGCTTTCGGTCTGAAACCCGTTATTGGCTGAGGTTTGTAGAAAAGTGCGAGAGCACCACTTTATTTTATTTTCTTAACTTCAAAATGTATTTATAGCTACTATGTTAGAATGTTGTTAATAGGCATGAAAATGTTTTAATCTAATTTGTTTTCGGTAACTGAATAGAAGATTTTTGTGAGATGGACATGATTTGTTAAGAGTGTATCAATACATTGATTTACATTGATACATCAAGAATATGGACAACATTAATGCATGGAGTTTGTAGTCATGAATCTGAAATTAAAAATATAGGACAAATATATATTAAACACATTTGTATTTGGAAAAACGCTTTATTTTAAAGTTCCACTGACTTGTGCCATTTTCCACTTTGTTGCTGGACATCACCAAATGTGTTAAACAAAGAAGCTAGTGACGTCATGGCATCAGTGAAGGAATGGTCCTTCCCCTGGGAAACAATTGTGTTTGATCACCTGCAATATCATTTCATATCAATTGGTGCCAGCTAAACCATAGCAAAACAAAATGGTATAGTGACTGATTTTGAAATATTGGCAAACAGGGAACTTCAATCTAATGTGTCACTATATCGTCCATCCATTTATTTTCGTCCACTTATCTGGAGTTGCATCGTGGGGGCAGCAGCCTACGCAGGGAGGCCCAGACTTCCCTCTCCCCATCCAGTTGGGCCAGCTCTTTTTGGGATTCCTAAGGCTTTTCATGGCCAGCCGAGAGACATAGTCCCTCCAGCGTGTTATGGGTCTTTTTTAGGCCTTCTCCCAGTTGGACGTGCCCGGAAAACCTCCCCAAGGAAGCTTCCAGGAAACATCCTAATTAGATGTCTGAGCCGCCTCAACTGGCTCCTCTCGATGTGGAGGAGCAGCGGATGTACTCCGAGCTCCTCCCAGATGACTGAACTTCTCACCCTATCTCTAACCCCCAAATTCCACTACCTCCGCTCCGACACGAACGCCGGAGCAAAATCGGTCCCGTTGTAGTCAATCAGAGCAATTCCACTACTGCGGCCGTGCTCCGGCAGTGTGGCGCCGTGCGCCGCCCTCTGTTCCGGCGTCCGGCAAAAATAGAATCGATCCTATTTTCGCCGGACGCCGGAGCACCTCCGCAGTAAATGGACAGAAATCACAACTACCCAACAGGAAAAGGAGCAAGCACAACTTCTGTTTTTCACAATAAATCGATAAGCAAAATGCGTTTTTTGTTTCATATGCACAGGTTTAACAACTTTTAACAACTATCAATGGCGGCTGAACTTAAAATGCACAAAAGTAAGCCACAAATACAGTTTCTACTATCAAAGTAGTCACATTTTGTTGATCCAAACACTGCTGATCTCTCAACACAAATGATGGGCAGATTAAACAGTTCATGCCGATGCTTCTCCCACACAACGGGTGTTTGGATCTAACTTCCGCGTTTATTGCTCGGACTGTATCGCAAGATCTCGAAAATCCCGCTCATGTTTGTTTGCCCCCCTCAGGTCTCCGCACCGGAGCAGAGCCGTTGTAGAGCGGGTACCAGTAAAAATTGAGTTAGGAAACGAGCGGCTGCGGAAGGCGGGGGCGGAGCGGAGGTAGTGGAATTTGGGGGTAAGGGAGAGGCCATAAACCCTGCAGAGACAACTCTTGTATCCACAATCGTATTCTTTCGGTCACTACCCAAAGCTCGTGACCATAGATGAGAGTAGGAACGTAGATCAAACAGTAAATTGAGAGCTTTGCCTTCCGGCTCAGCTCTCTTTTTGCCAGGACAGACTGGTACAATGCCCACATCACTGCGGATGTAGCACCAATCCGCCTGTCAATCTCGCTATCCATCTTTCCCTCACTCGTGAACAAGCTGGCTCTCGGTCACTAAATTGTATTGTGATGAAAATCCTACCCCTAGCCAATACCCTCACTATTTTTGTTTCCTTAAAGAAATATTTAAAACATGCTTGTGAAGGAGCGTTCTGAACAGTAACTCTTTACCTTTTGTAGTTACTGTATGAATGATTATGATAATTTAGTGCCTGGAGATGTGTTGATGACTGAAATGCACTTTAATCTAGTCCTCACTTGGACTAGCTGTTACCCTTACTGCACATTGGAAGCATCAGCAGCGTGGAATGGCAGCGGAACGTCACTGCTTCAAATATAATTCATTGTAGTCTATGGCGTGTCACAAACTAGCAGCAATTTTTCAGACGCATCCCAGAAGCGGCACGAGCCACTTCTGGGATGCGTCAGTAAGGTTGGACAGGAAATCACACACTGTTTCTGTGCAAAATCCCAAGTAATTTTCTAAGTAAAAGTATTGCAGTGACGCAATTTCCTATATTTGAAGCTTACGTGTGACCCAACGGCCTATTTACTCACAGCATCATTCCAGAAGGGCAGCGGTGTGTTTGTCATGGCTTTAATCTTGGCAGTGGAGAGGAACAACATCATAAAAGACACCAAACAGCAAAAACAACTTGATTTCCTTCTTTTTGGTATAATGGCAGATTGCATGAACAAACCGCAATCTTTGAAGTCTCGAGGGATCTTGTGATCTCAAGAGGAGGTTGGAGGAAGTCTCGAGGGATTTTGTGATCTCTTGAGTCGAGCGAGGAGCATGGCAGAGAGGCCCCTTCGCTGCTGAGACTCTCCTGGTGTGCACTGGGGTGCTGTGATTGTCGCGAGTAAATGTGCAGCTGGGGTTCATCTATCAATTTATTTCTGTCTCTAAACTGAGTTAATTCAAAGACCTGGTAGGAGATAACCGTTTAACATATTTGTGATTTTAATTATACATTTGAATTTAATCTAGGACATTACAAAAGAGGGAATTGCTGCAGCAGAAACACAAAGACCATAAAGTCATGCAATCAATAAATCAGGAAGACATGAGCGTGCACGTGTCAAACCAAATCTGGTCCTAAAACATGATGTCAGCTCAGAGCCAGTTTCGGATTATCAATGTCATGGAGGAAAAAGGGAAGGGTGCACTTTAACAGATTAACCACAGAGAGACAGACAATCGTGCTGCCAGAAGGCGCTGATGGATTCCGTCGCATTAAATATAAATTCATGATGGACTGCAACAAAAGGCAACATTGAAACAGTGTGGGTAAAAAGGATTTTGCAAATGTTTGAGCATATTAAAACTAACAAATCATTGTATTTAAAGTAGAAATAAACACCTGCAGTCAAACAGCAACAAAATGCATGCAGCGTCACATTAATGAAATACATGTTTATGGACACAGGAATTAAAAGAGTTTGCAATAATTACTGCAAATAGTAGTATTTTCCTCAATATTTCATTGTTAAGATTGGCAGCAATTAGTTTTTATCTGGAAGCAATGAATCATCTGGCAAAACTATAACAAAACACAAGTACATTGAAATGCCTGCATGGTCATCTGGCCATACACTTTTATACAATGTTTAGAAGTCTGGTTCAAATCATCTCAGGTTTACAAAAAAGCAAGATCACATCATTGTAAACATTTTAGTCAATATATTTTCCTTAACCCTAACCCTGACCAAAATGATTCCAATACGCTTCTTGGGACAATTGTAATTTATTTAGTTTTACATATTGTTAAATATTGATTTAACGATTTAATCCTTAGATTAACAAGAGTGACTGAAAGAAGGCATCAAACTGAAGCCTTATACCGGAAACAGCTGCTTCGCTTCGCTAACCCTTGGAACAATGTGAAGGCAGCACGTTTAGACAAGTTTGGGCAAGAACGGAGGTCACCAAGTCTCAAGTAGAGATGCCACTTCTAGCTGTCAGCTACTGGAAACTCAACTTGAAAAACATCACCCTAATCTTCTGTGCATACCCTGAGCTTTAATCTTGCAGGATGCTGGTAGCCTAATCTAAAAAAAAAAAAAGTCCTCTCTGACTCTTGTTTACTTCCTCTGTTTCACATCAGTCGTAGAACACCTGTCATTGATGTTAATCTGCATGAATACAGATCACACGCCTTAAAGAAGAGGCGGAACTTTCTTTATCGTTGTGACGGACAACCTCACAGCTGTCCCCTCGATTTATAGGGCAAAGTACACCGCTGAGTTTTTGTCACCTATTAACTTAGGCATGTGTAACAGATCCTTCTTGTGTATTGAAAAATACTTCAAGGCCTGGAGATTATCTCCCCAGCCAGCGGGCTCACGTGGTCCTTTGCACCTAAAATTAAATACAGTTAAATTGAACATTAGTCAACTAAGGACAATTGGCAAGCTTGTGTAAGAAAGAATACTGTATATGAATTGTGCATTGTTCAAACATGTATCTTCTTTTGCTTATATCTTGCTTAGAAAGCAGCAGTCTTCTCTTTTGAAGCACTGTGGCATTATTGTGTTAATAGTTATCTGTCCTCACGTCCTTGACCCCTTCATATTGTAAACACAGCTCTCTTTGACCAGGGGAGGTTTGTCGACAGAGGGGCCCAGCGATAAGCAAGTGGGGGCTGAACCTGTTCCGGTCTACACTGCCCTCTGCAGCACCTCTAGTCCGGACTCAAGTCAAATTTCTCCCAGCACCGCCAGATCGCTTGGGTTAATCTCGCCTGACCCCCGACTCCTCAAGAGCGCAAGCACTGCATTTTTGGAATCCAGTCTTGGGTGCGATCGCAGTGTAGTTCTGTGGAAGCAGAACCCATGAACAACCTCATGTGCACTGGCACCAGTTTGCAGACTTCAGAACGCTGAAGATAAGGAACAAGAATGTCAGGAAGTCTGACACCAATGAGCAGCATGGTAAACAAACAGTCGCAGACGTCTGTCCACATCCCCTGCCACTTAACGACCCTTTTAAATGTCAAGCTGTGAAATATGGTTCTTTAGCTAAACAAATCATGCTGCATTTACTGAACTTACGGAAAAAATAATAATAAATAAACATGAGCGCTGAAAACGGATGCCACAACACTTCAACTGTAATTCAAGTTAGACTGCAACCAATCAATAAAAATCAATTTATTTAGGGAACTGAACAAATCACCAAACATAATAAGCTTTTCAGACAAATCTTTAAATGCTAAGAAAAGGTAATGCAGCATTTGACAAGCAGTGTCATTTAATAAAAGGGCAAGTATTGATTACGCGCTGCACAGGTATAGTAAACCTACTCCCAGAAGCCTTTTATATATGTGTGCTGCATGCTTAGTCAAACAGTCCCATTGCAGAACCCTGCCAAGTTAGCTAAGTACATATCACACAGTATTGTGTGTGACATGTCCACAGAGGTTATGGGTAGTGCTGAGATGGAGTGCTGACAATAATATATGCATGGAGGGTAAAACGAAAAGAGGTGGACTGAGAGAGAGAAAGAGAGAGAGAGAGAGAGAGAGAGAGAGAGAGAGAGAGAGAGAGAGAGAGAGAGAGAGAGAGTTGCGCTGTGATATCCTTCCTGGGTTAGTTTGATCCCTCTGGTGTAGTGAAGCAAAAAGCCAATCATTCTTAACCACATAAAAGTTAACAGAGCATGGCCTGGTATTTAGCTTTATGTTTATCTGTGTTATTAATGTGGGCATGAGGAGCGTGGCCTGTCACTGCAGGTCAGATTGGCAGGTGTTGAGCTGTTCTGACACTGTGATTTCACAGCCTCTTTGCTTTCTGCTTCAGGAGATTGTAATGATGCCTGTCCTAATGGGGGACTTGAGACCGACATACGTGGGAGTAACATACATCTCAACAACCACCACAGTCACAGCGTCGTGCAGTACAACAACGGTTTTACCCTCTTTTCTCACCCCGCCAAAGACAAGAAAACTCAGAAATTGTATTTAGTGTACTAAGAGTTCATATACATTTGCATCTATCTGAGTAGAAATTGCATCTTCCAAGAAACTATAACCACCTTTTCGGACACTTTGCAAAATCGCAGAACAGCGCATGCCCATGAGAAAAAGCCAAACAGAAATATTTGAAATGCTATTATAGTTTGATTATTTCCTTGTTTGCATAAACATCTTCATCAGAACTGCTCCTTGTTTGAGTTGTCTCAAATGCAAGAAGGCACAAATATTTGGACTGTATTAGTCTCAATGGGCCAATATCCATTAATGATTAGCCATTAATTACAGTGAATACATAAGCACGCACTGGAATTTAGATTCATCTGTCTAATTCTGATAGATAAATACTTTTGTTTTGTTGGACTGAAAGTTTTCGCTTGACGCATGCCAATACACATTTAATCTAACTTCTGGCTGCAAAGAGAGAAGATCTGAAGTGGGCATGTGGCCGTGTGTGATTGTGCATGTGGGAGTTGCCCCGGCCCTATAGCGAGCAGCTATTAGAGAGAAAGCAGAGGAGGCGGAGACGGAGGGGGGGTTAAGACAACTGACACAAGGTAGCATTTGCAATTGGGAGGTTTTGGTTTCAGGCCCTCCAGTCATCAATCATCCCAGGCCTATTTTGTTCTTTGACAGCTCACTACAAGGCTTGACATTTAACACTCACGACCCTGGACGGGTCTGTGCTCGAGACAAGAGACTTCAGAAACACAAAAATTCAACAGAATGACACTTTCCCCCTCTCTTCGATAAGTGGCACAAGTGAAGCAAAGCAGGTACAAATTAATAATTCCCATCTGCATCACACTTCGCTCTGGTGAAATTATTGCCCCGTGTTTCCCCCCCTTTGCCCTCTTTACACTGAAACACATAAAACAGCTAAATGAGGGAGTCAAAAGGCCTCCAGGCCCATTAGACTAAATGCAAGTGTGGGTTTTTTATGTGTGGATGGACTCTCTGAACTTTGCAAGAAGGAACGGTGAAATCATTAGCAATGTTTTGGAAAAGGAAAATGTTTTTTTCAGCATAGTGATTTAGATGACTTAGCGCTATGGAATCTGGATTAAATGTAAACATTTCAAATTATGAGAGGATATGCAGGGAATATTTCTCTTTCTTTAAAGAGCAAGTCACCACCCTACCAGAGTCTTGCTCTGTGCACATTTCCATTTGAAAATTGCAACATTGCTTGGCGGAGCTGCGATAAACTGCTAACACCCGCCACACCCTGTTTCATCCTCTGCTTGGAGACTCTCCGTCGGAGAACCAAGCCGCTAACAGACACGCACACACACATCTGCAGACTTGCTTGGGCAGAGGAGGAAAAGTAGCACTTACTTGATTCTGATGGCAATGCTAGCTCCTTTGTCTCACAGCAGTCGTTTGAGGAAGGATGATTTCTCTCTACCCCCTCCTTTGAAGGAGGCTAGCGGCCCTGAGCAGTATCATTTCGAACTAGTGGCTCATGGGTTGCCTTGCTATTCCAATTCCATATTGTTACCAAGGAGTAGCCAAGCTTAAGACTCGGATGCTTTTATACCCCACAGCTGCAGTGCAGCTAACATGCTACTGGCAACGTCACAGGGTACCAGTAACACTTGCTAATTCTAAATCAGTGTAGTGCAAAGCATCATTTATCCAAATGAAATTCAAAAATAAAAAAAAATGGTACAAAAGTTCATTTATTTAAGTAATTCAACTTAGACTGAGAGACCATCTAAAGGCTCAGGAACCCATTACAGTTGTTTTGGATTCATTAGCTGATTAGAGTGAGACACTTCGAGCATAGGATATTGAACCTTTTTTATAATATTCTAATTGTCTGAAGTTTTGGATTTGGGTTTTTCATAAACTGTAAGCCACAACCATCACAATTATAACAAATAAGGGCTTGTAATATCTGCCTTTGGATGTGATGATGGATGTCATATGTTTGATTTATCTTTGAAGTGAAGTTGAAGTGCTGAAATGAACAAACTTTTGCGCATTACTCATTTTTCGAGTTTCAGCTGTACAGTTTATCAGCAAAAAAAAATTATATATATATATATATATATATATATATATATATATATATGAATGATCTGGGGGTGACTTGCTCTTTAATCCACCAGGGATATTAGCCTACATTTAAATATCTTAGTAAACATGGGCTTATGTTATGTGACCACATTTGGCTTTCTGCCATTTTGGGTCAGCGGGTCATTATAAACAGCATTAACACAGCAACACAAATAAATTAATAATTAAATGCTTGGATTATAATTGCCATAACCTGGTTTTATATGCACAAAGCAGCCTTATGGCCCATAGTATTACCGGATTTTGATCCATTTCTGACTCACATCTGTTAGCCCAAAAATAAACTAATGGGAGTGTAAAAAGCATTCATTAGAATGAGTCTTTAAAAAAATAAAATCAGTACAAATCTTCCCAGTGCTTTTTTTTCTTCCCCACACACTTCCGTGACACATGATAACTTGATAAAGAGCACGATTTTCATTTACACGGTTTTCTCTAAGGCCATACAACCAGAAGCCTCACTGGTTTCTCCATGCATTTAGTAGATAGATGGCGATAACATTGCCCGAACATCAGCCGTATCCATTCAGTCTTATGTCAGGGAATTGATAGCTTCTTTTGGATTGTGTGAGCCTCAGAAAATCTCCTCAATCTTTGTGTGTGTAAGATACGCTCTGCTTGCTGCATACTAAACATGTTGCCAGACAACTGGTCATGTCTTAACTGTGAAACTGGCAACTATTGTTCATGCTGCTATTGAACATGCCTCAGAGGACTCCAGGGGCAACCTTTCATCTTGCACAAGGTACCAAGGCTCTTAAACTATTCAGACAATGTTTTAAGGCATTTAATTATTAGCAAGTATGGTGCACACAAGTTCTTATATTTTTGCTTTCACCTTCCTTAAAGATTTCCAGATCTCTTCCTTTTTAATGACACATGCATGATACAACAGATTTACAAGGTGTGCTCATGTCTAGCAATTTGCAAGCATTGTGGTCCACGTGTTGTCATGTCATCGTGGAAAACCTCTTTTCTGAGAAAGATTCAGATTATGACCAAAGCCAAGCCTTTTCCTGCAACACTCCACTAGCTGCACCATATGGTTGGGTCCTAAAGTCACGGGTGGAGGGTTTAATGACAGAGCGGATGTGCGGCGCACATGCCGAGGGATGCTGGGGGATGGGCTAAAAAAAACACTCATCAAGTCTTTGGCCTGGAAAGGCTGCACAAGGTCAGCTGTGGAGCGGGTGGGGTGGGGGTGGGGGGGCAGGATGAAGGGGCCAGACACGTCTACAACAAAAGACAGGTGACCAAAGTGAAGCTTTGGTGGAAAACAAAGTGTGCAATCAAATATTTTACCACTTTATAACTTTTTTAATCACATTTTTTCCCTCATGCATCACTATTCTCATGTGCATCCAATGCCTGGCCTGTTTTGTCATCAACATCTTTTCTCAAACACACAAGGTTGATAGTTTAGGCATATTACCAAAATATAGTGTCATGGAGATCCAATCCTCTTGGCAAATATGTGCAGCTGCCAGAGTGGGGTGTGGGGATGAGTCAACAAAGATGGACTCATAATTAATGTTTACCGAGGATGATTCCCCTGCATGACATTTCTACTGCTGCACGACTTGTCCACTGACCACAAATAATCCCTATAAACACTTTCATAGTCTGACATATCTTCTTTAGAGCCAAAAGCATGTTTAAACATTCATTCTGACTTCAGTCACAGACCAGCTCCTTGATGCCTCAACTTGACTTTGGAAAGAAAGGAGTAAAAACACTACACTTAATCTGACCACACTCTTGCACACAGAATAAAAAAGTTACACATTCAAAAATAAACTAATTATTTTGTGCTTATTTTATGTTTTGAAAACAGTGCATGCCAGTGCAGACAGAGCTTTAGATAATGTTAGCCCAGTGGTGGCGACAGGGGGATATGGGTCAGCCTGAGGAGGAAGACAGGGGGCAAATGATTGATGGAGTTGTGGTTGGTCTATAAAGGTCTGCAAAGAGTGCTCACAGATAATCAGAGCGACGGTGTCTGCAGGCCTCATAACCCCACGGCACACAAACGTGCGCACACCCACATGCGCTAACGAGAGAGAGAGAGAGAGAGAGAGAGAGAGAGAGAGAGAGAGAGAGAGAGAGAGAGAGAGAGAGAGAGAGAGAGAGAGAGAGAGAGAGAGAGAGAGAGAGAGACGGGAGCTTACGAATTATCAGGCAGACAGAGGCACTGATGATGAAATTCTGAAGGTCGGGCGTAACAAGAGGCACCTTACAAGGGTCGTGACCTTTCCCTCACCGGGTGTTTTGTTCTTTGTACCTCCCTCACAACATCACCTTCCCACCTTTGTGTTCATTGGGAGGCAGGCGAGTGGGGGAGTTGTGTTACATCCCTGTTTATCTGTTCATGACCTCTAGTCGGCAATTCTGCACTTGATAAGAGGAGGGCTCGCCTCATAATGTGCACGGCAGCTGATATCAGCCCTGTATCCTTGTGAAATTGATTACCAAGGCCTGGGGAGCGTGCAGAATATAATAAATAGAGATGACACATAAGGCACACATGGACTTGTAGGCTGATGGGTAACACCGCCTCAGCAATTACCTGCTACCCACTTAAAACAGGGGTCATACAGGGCAGGCTGGCAGTGGAAGGAGTTATGGTTATTTCTTATTTTCTCTGCAGGGTGAGACACTGTGAAATATTTCTCTACTTCTCCCTATGTGTGTGTGAGTGTGTGCAAGCAGGTTTGTGTGTGTATGCATGTGTTAGGTTTTGTGTCAGGGGGACAGTAAGGGCAGAGAGGTTCTGATCTGTGAGTGTAAGGCCCCAGAAGTGAGTAGCTTTCAAATAAACATCTAATAACATATTGCTGCCTGAACTAGACTTTGAAGCACGATAAAACTTGTTATTATAAAGATAACACTGCTTATTGTCGCTTTGTGAAAATGAAATTAATTTGCTAATTGTTGATTTTTTTCATTGGTGAATTTGTCTGCTGCTTGTTAGCTTTTTAAATCATACAGAAAAAAATGTTTGGAGAAGATAAAATTGCTGTCGATTTTCATCCTGGGGCATTTTAGTTTGCTTCTTTTTCTGCCTGTTCCATTATTTTTAATGTGGTATTTCCTCCTCTGGAGATAAAGGATGTTAGTGAGTGAAAATCCAAAAAGCCAATACAGCAATGCTTTGATCCCAGACTCTGTGGGGCAGAAAGGGGCACACCAACGTGATAAGGAGTTCATTGTATATGCTGTATAGTTGTCTCTCAACTTAAATTAAGATAATTAGATTGATAAAAATTAAACTGAAAATTAAATTGTTTTTAAAGACATGAACAACTAGTAATAAATAATTTGTTGATTGAGTCACTAAAAATTAAGCTATTGGAAAATAAAACAACTTTTAGGTAAACAGAAGTGTGATCAAATTCTCACTGTGCAAAGCTGTAAGATAGATAATCGGAGACAGGAGTGACACCACCAACATCGGCGGAAGCTCTGCCGAAACATGTCAGCAAAAAGCTAAAAACAAATCTATTTACTCTGCGTGTTGGTAAGGTTTAGGGTCAGGGCCAACCAAAATGGAATTAGACAAGGAACACTGAACTAACGTGACTAAGATGAAACAAAGACTGTAAGAAAGGACTTGGGACTTGAAATATGGAGCAGCATCAGGAGTTCAGTGTCAGACTTGAACTGAAGTCAAACCTGAGCTGTGACTTGTGATTTGACTTGGACTTGCTCTCTAAAGATGTATTCCTTGAATTGGACATAACTTCTAAATGTCATGACTTGGCATGGACTCACCAACTAAAGATCCAAAACGTGACTTGGACTTGTCCCCGATGGATTCAAGATTTGACCTGGACTCTAATGACTCGTGTCTTGATCCAAAGTTGAAATTAGGCCCCATATCTCAAATAACTGTTCATTTCATTCAATGTTGGTGATAGTGCCAGTGAAGCAGTACTGTGTAAGGATGCAGTTACATAGATATATCACTTTATTACATCATAACAATCTCTTTAATAATAAAGGGCAAAATCTGCAAGTATTTTTCACCAGCATTCCCTGTAAAAATGTCAGCAAATTTGAAAATGGTGTAGTTATGTTGGCGTATAAATAAACAATGTCCTGTTGGCCCTTTGTTCGGTGTACAATTCTTCTTTTAATTCCATTTCTGGTTTTCTCATTAGCGACACCTGCTGTTTAAGATTAAAACTTTACCAGCAGAGGTTCAAAAAGCTACGAAAACTGAAATAGTTTTCCCCCGATCATGTGAACCAACTAATAATGAGAATAATAAAAAAAGTTTACATAGCTTTTAGTATTAATAATATAGAAAATGTAGTTTGCTTTTCAGCGATGGGTTCCTCAAAACATGTTAAACACGTTCGCTGACAAGCAGGTGAGTACATTTTGTACTTTAGGACTCATTTTTGTCTGAAGTTTTATTTTAATTTATAAAGTTAATTAAAAAACAATGCAAATTTGTAAGTGGCCATTGTTAAATGTTCTATTTTTTTATGTCAGTGGGCTTGTACTGATCATACTACATCATTGAGTTCGGGAAATAGTCGTGCAGAATCATCAGAGAGTAATGATACAAATATTGGATAACCTGTGAATTCCCAAACTGTAATTGCAGCATAATCTCTTCGGACATCACCAGAATTCATCTCAATAAAGTGACAGTGTGCATTTTTCCAGGCGATAGGGGGCAGTAGATACCTAAATCGTTGCAGGCAGGCAGTATTTTTGTGTTGGAGTAAGACCTTACCAACGGATGCCCATTAGGGTAAAAAAGCCTTGGGGAGTCTAATTTTAGCAAAATAACAAGTATATTAGACTTTCTTTCACCACTGGCAACAAGTGAAGTGGTAAATGTGTAAAACAACATTTAAGAATGACGAAAGTTTTGTAAGCGTTTGTTACAAATCAGTAAATGCATTTTGTCCCCATGGGCTCCCATAGAAGAAAACATGGCATCTAATATGGCATCGCCCAGAGACTTAGAACTGCTCCCATATATTTTAGACCTGATTTCATAGTTATATGTTATGAAGCTGCCAATATTTTTCAACAACTGGGCATCATTTCATTCATTTTCAACAATATTTTAATGAATATTTCCAGAAATTAATGGTAAAAACTACATGTTGTCTCTTTAAATGTTCACATGTTTATATTGTAGCTTACTGGTTTCATGACTCTGCATCTATATGTGACAAAACATATTCAAAAAATCCTTGTAAAACTGAGTTATTAAAGGTTTTTGCATATTTACATGTGGTTAGGTTGCAGCTCACAAGCGAAACCCAAAATATTTTGAACAAATAAGAAAAAAAAGCACCAACTTTTATGCTAATCAGATCAACCTGTTGCAAACATGAGATGTTAGAATATAATGTCAGTAATCTTACTTCTGGTTGGGGGGGTGAGGGGGGGGGGGGTGTTCTAAAGAATCCGATTACTCCCAGAGCTGCAAGCTCTTAGCCTTGTGTTGTGTTTAAAGAGAAATCATTACCATTACAGCTGATTGTGCAACGCACATTAAATTGTCCACAAAAAAGCAGATGTGCCTATTCATGCTCATAAAGTTTCCACCTGAGATACCTTAGTGAGTGCAGTCTGCAGAGTGAGCTCCATTGCAAAAACAGCCACTCCAGTGTCTTAATGTTAGCATAAAGCGGGCTATGTAGATGTGCTGCTCGCCGTTTCAATGAAGAAATCTGAATGGCTGTAAGCTGCCAGGCAAACCTTTATATCTATTTGTTCCACTTGTCTGCCTCTCAATGAGTTTAATCAGCTGAGAAGAAGCCGTGAGGACGGGGAGGGGAGGGGGGGTTGCTTTGCCCGCCCATACATTAGAGAGCCCCTTTCTCGCACCACACACTCACACTCAAACACACACTCACACACAACCCCTCTGCCCCATTCTGCGTGCATCGATGTGAGACTTGAGGTTCTCCCTCTCCCCTGTTGCCTTACGGATTATCAAGTACACTTCAATTACTGCCGATCGATACACTCCAGGCTGCAAAAGGGAGTGTGAAGGAAATTAGACAGACTTTGGGTATGGCTGTGACTACAAAGCAATGGATTAACACTGATATGCATCTCTTCATTTACATCAGGAATGGGCCCATTCTCCATCAGCATACGACACTCTGTTCTGAGCGGACGCACATTCGCAAAGGTTTTAAGGGGACTTTTTGAAAGATTGCCTCTTTAAGTGCTGAGCAAGGTGAGGGCAGGCCCATCTTATATGGTGGGAGGGGATTACTGTACAGTCACTATGGTAAAAGAGCCACTGTAACCAAGGTTTCCACCTAAATTCAAGAGGAAAAAAAAATAGGGCTTGTGTAGAACATTAATGTCATCATGATAATACTATGTCTTTGGAAGAGAGTAGTGTGTCTTTATATGTGTGTCGGCCTCCAAATTGGCCAGCACTCAGTAAATGATTAAAGACACGCTAATCCCACAGTACTTCAACACTAAGATTTATAATCCAGCCAGGCTCAAATATTAGCCGTAAAAGAAAAGAAAGAAGCATTTCCACTGTTAGAGAACTGCTTGTCAGCAGATATAACAATGGGCCGGCGTTGGTAGGAAATAATGCCGGAGTACTTGTCCTCCTAAACTGAGAGGAAAGGGAAATGAAAGCAGTACTGTGGAAGAGGATAAAAAAGAAGTAAAAGTGTAGGAAGAGATAAGCAGTGGCTGCATCCCCCTGAGGCGGCCTGTGAAGGTCTACCAAGCGCGGCCCCTGCCTCTGAACCCCCTCCAGGTCATCTGCCCTCGCTCTCCCACCCTTCCTCTCTGCAGAGGCAGTAAAAACACTCCAACACCTGGGTTCCCCCTCTGTTCTAAACGAGCTGCAGCACAACACACCTCTGATACATTTTTCATCCACGAGCTTCCGCACAAACAAAGAGAGCTTTGTGATTAATAAAAAAAACACACATCTCCTGATAGGCGGATGAGAGGACCAGCCTTGTCCCCTGATGGCCGCCATTAAAACATCTGTAAAGAGATTATTATTGAATGACCTTCAAACATTCCTAAAACACAATGCCGCTGATGGATTTCATTTGAAGAGGCTGCTGGGTTTGATCGCAGTATTTAGAAACCGCGCGCATGTTTCCAAAAAAATTAGTTGCTAATACGATCATGTGTTCTCTGGCTTGTTTGTTTTGCTCACAGTCATTTATATTTGTCTGTCACCAAAGCCTGCGTTTACGAGACCCACTGAACCGCATACACTTCTCTTATCTCGGGGTCAGAGTCACATTACACACTTCTACCCGTAGTGGGAGTACAGTTCTGCGTCTAAAATGCCTCCCTCTCCAAATAAAGATGCCTCTCCGCTGAAAGCTCCTCATTCCACCGTGATATTTGTCCCTCCGTCCCACCCACCTCCTTTTCCTCCCACTGCAATCTGTCCTGCCAGCTCCCACGGTTTGTCTTTGGAAGTGATCCGTCCCTGAGCGTTGAGCAGAGCCACTTCATGTTCACATCAGCCCCAGAGGCATTCCTGCCTGCCCACTACTCTTGCTTTCTTTTGTCCGCCAAACGGACACCAATTAAATCAACTGTTCTCCAATTAGAATTTGGAAGAATCCATCTTGTTCAGTGTTCTAAATCCCACCGCTTGACTTCTTTCTCTCATGTAGCTCCTTTTCATGGAATCAGTTACAGAGAAAATGAGACCGTTTCTGTCTAGCAATCGGATACTCCTGGGTTTCTTTGTTTTGTTTTTTTTCTGTTTGTTCGATATGTTAATAGAGCATTTAGTCAAATGTTTATAGGACTATCCACCAGGGACACTATTAGGGAGCAATCGGAGCGGGGAAGAGGCACTAGTGCGTTCTGGGATAAGGAGAGTAAAAAGGGACAAAAAGGTCCTCAAACTTCGAAAACATGGCAGCAAATTTAAATGGAAACTTTTGTTTCAACTCTAACTTGTTATAAACACACAAAAAAAGTTGACTTCAGAAAACTTCACTTGCACGCCACCCTCACACGGAGGCCCTTATTTGATTAATACATAGAGGGGAATTCTTAATCTGTAGACATGGAGAGCAAATGGCTTGGACTTGAGCCACACCATTATTGCCTATTAGTCGTGTTCAGAAAGGAGGCCCCCATTGTGTTTCATATGATCAGGCAACACCCCCTACCGCCGCCCGAAATCACATCCAGCTAAACAAACCAGCCGTTTCCTGTTGAGCACCAATTTAAATCCCAGACGCTGCTTTGGACCTTTGCAGCATGCAACATGCCACCATCCATACGTGGAACTCTTCTCCTGCTCGTCTGCGTTCACGGTGAACTACCGTGAGATGCACAGCCCACGTGTTTTTTTTTAGGAGTTGGTAATCTTCCTTCCTGCAGTGTCCCCATAATCGAACGACCAGGAGTGTTTGCAATGAAAAGACAATAAATACACAAACGAGGCTAATTTGCTCTTATTTACTGACTTTTGAATAATCCAGATGAAACAATTTATTCCAGCAAAGCATGATGCCATCATGCTTTTACACTGAAAAAAGTTATGAAATCTGGTTTAATAAACACAACTGATTCGATTGTGTTTCTCAGAGCAAAAGATTGTTCAGCAAAATGTTGCTGCGTAGACGTCTAGTTTTTAATGTTTGACAGCCCCCTACTTTTACTTTGTTATGCTTATCTGTTCTGAGAATGGAGGCTTATTGTGTCCGAACAATGGAAGCCTTCTGATGTCCATCACACAGCAAAGATGGTAACTGACACCGCGCAACAACAAAGCCACAACCTTCTCAAGTGTTTGCCAACTTGAGACTTTATTTTTCCTTCCATGGATCAAACCCATGTGTGGTTTCTGGTGCAATCATCCAGTTTTGGGTTTTTGGATTCTGTGATCTTACCTCCATAATTCATCAGTTCAAATGTGTGCCGTGATCTAAGCTAAAGGTTGCCCAGTGAAATATTACAGCTGTTAGTGTTAACATATTCCTATGATAACTTTGGATGAAAACACAACAATAGTTTTTTTTATTTTTTTTACTCTTGTTGAGTCTCACTAACTCTGCACTGTATAAAACGTTCAAAGAAAAGCCAATAATGTTCGGGTAAATTTCTACAAGAACACTTTTTTTTTTAAATCTAAAGGTATTTTTTTCACAAATCTGGGTAAACTACAAGCAAAGTCTCAACAACACATAAAGCTTTCAGTTGTTTGTGTTTGTTCTGAACTTTTGAAATGTTGTGTATTATCACCTATTGGCGTAATTTCACAAATAAAAGAAATTCCAATTTACAGACATGTTTCCAAAAGTCAGTTCTTCACACAAACTACGTCTGACCTATCATGTTTTACCAAACTATACCTAATTTGCCATGTGGTTTCTGTTCATCGCTGTAAAATAACATCATGTTTTTAAACCCTGCCATAAATCTAATGCTGACAAGACCGTACAATTAATCTAATTCTGTTAAAAACCTATTTTGGGGTTTATTTACTTGTTCTGTTCTTAATACTTCCCAAACCCGTACCTCAGAGCTGAACTCCCGAACGCCTCCAGTCCGGAAACCATCTGACCGAGCTCCTAATGAAGACAAAAATACACTGCTTGTTATTCCAGCTGTTGATACAGGCAGGTTACAGAGTGTAGAAAAACAGGGAGCACATACTGTAATTTTCACTCTTCAAAGTAACTTGATTTATATCACTCAAAACAGAATTAATATGCATAATTTGTGTCACATGGAAAACATTTCCAAACATTAGCGCTAGAATTACATTAGAGTGGCTTTCAGCTGGGTCTCCTAAATAAGCAGTCATTACCACCCACAGTTTGAATCTGTATCCACAGTAAGGTAAATACAGCAAAAAGGAACAATCACAGAGATTTTTTTACCAACTAATTCCAGAACAAGATATAAAAAAAGGAAAAGAAAACAAAAGTATAAAAACAATTAAAAGTCCTTTCTCCTTCCCATCCAGGCTATTCCCACGCATTTTTTTGGCAGAGCTCTGCAGATGATCTCCAGAGGCTTTGCTTCTTGAGGAACTTGTCAGGAAAAGATCTACATTTCCCAGGGATGAGTGTGGGTGAAAGTGAGAAGGAAACTGAAAAGCAGAGCAGAGGTTTGAGAGCAAGCCAAAAGAGTGTGAATTTAAAGTGAAAAGAAGAGTTCATGTATTGACAGGGGGAAGACTCTGGGGTTAGGAATCTGAGGAGTGGGCTCAGGGCGCAGGGCTTTTTTGTGATATTCACACAGAAAGGATAGAAAAGACAAAACCGAATAGAAAATTGGCACCTATCTGTCAGAGATCTCAAGTAGACTTTTGTATGACGAGAGAAGCGATGGCATTAAGAAACCGAGGGAGAAATATAGATCCTTTAATGCCACTTTTGTTCTTCTAACTCTGACCCGCTGAACGCAAGTGCATTGCTAATCAATTTAACCCTGTTCTACTGGTTCAGCCCTGCAGTTTCACATGATGGGAGCTTGACAGCAGTGCCAGGCCCACTCTAGAGTGAGTGTGGCCTGCAGCTCGGGCCGGGGCAAAAGCCCCGACCTCAGAGGCAAACTGACCTGGCAGGGGGACACCTCTCGTGGCATTTTGACATCAGCTTCAGACACAAAAGATTTTCCTCCCGCAGCATCTCATAGACCACTCAACCTGCCGCTATTATCATACCATCCGCATTCAAATCAGGGCTCGTTGGTTTTGTTTTTGGATTGGTCTTTGGTGACATTTTGTTGATAGACTGGGTCAGTCCTGTGAGCACTAGGTCACAAACTGACAAAAATGTCAAATCTGGTTTCCTTGGCTTTTTAAGATATTAACACACAGCAATGCCTGTTTGCTTTAGCTGGGAAGCAAATGAGTGGCTGAAACACACAGGCTCCAAACAGCTTCACATCGCACTCTCTATTTATCACATAAATATACAAAAATGTAATTATTTCAGACGTGGCAGTCCTTGGTAAAATAAACTTAAATTTAACACAACTTCCTGCTTTTATCTTTTCTTTTGACTAATAATTTAAGTCGAGGATTACCATCTTGTTTTTGTTCAGTCTGTCTCGGATATATTCATCATCTCGGGGGATCTGGAAGCATCTCAACAGGAAGTCACCATCGTTACACCCGTTAGGTCAATAAGCATTTGTGCATCACACGAGGCTCTAGTCTCAGCTGTGGATTTATATATAAGTGCAGACAAATTTATTCCCTCATGCCTTGTGCTCTTTATCTTCCAACGTGCTTTGGAAATGTTAGCCTTTAGTGGAGCACTAGAAGGATAAAGACCTGTTTTTGTTAGTTTTCAAACTTCTTGTTGTGCTTAAAAATAAATAAATAAACCCACTTTGATGTCAGATTAGGTCCCACAACACGTGCGCGACTTACAAAAGGGAATTTATTCATTTTAACCCAGGACGATAATAGCTTTTTTATCGATATTCGATATTTTCTAAGTCAGTTCCCAATACCAATGTAAACCAATACCGATATGTGTGGGGTCTCTTTTAATAAAAAATAATAAAATAAATCATTTAGATTACCAACATCACATATCTCCTATCATGAATGCTCAAAGTTACAATGTGTAGTTTTTTACCATTAATCTCTGGAAGTATCCATCAAGATGTTGTTGTAAATGAATTAAAAGATGCTCAGTTGTTGAAAAATGTTTGCAGTTTTATAACATATATCCATTATAATCTGTTCTAAAATACATGGAAGAGGGTCTAAGTCTCTGGGCGATGTCATATTGGATGCCATGTTTCCTTCTACGGAAGCCCATGAGGACAAAACACATTTACTAATTTGTGACAAATGGTTACAAATTTTTCACCATTAATAAACATTGTTGCTTTACACATTTACCTCTTCACTCATTGCCAGTGATGAAAGGGAATCTGATGTGCTTGTCATTTTGCTGAAGGTTGCACTGCAGGGCTTTTTAACCCTAATGGCCATCTGTTGGTAAGGTCTTACTCAACGCAAAAATACTGCTTACTTGCAATGATTTAGGTGTGCACTGCCCCCTATCGCCAGGGAAAATACACACTGTCACTTTAAATATTATCAATGAAAAATTGAAACTACTTAAATTTAGGTTAGTAATAGAAAATTAATGTCATGTTTAATTTGTCTCCAACAGCAGCTGAATGACATTTTTCCCTGAGATATGTCCCTTGGACACAGGGGCGTAGCACCAAATTCTGGGCCCTAGGTACAAGTCTTCTAGGTGGGCCCCCATGCTCAATTACTTAATGTCTCTCCTACACATTTTTTGTCATGCTATAAGACAAGATAATAAATATGATCTTAGTTTAACCTCTATATTGAGCAAATACAAATGCCAGCATAATAAAAGTGAAATGCCCAGACTTCACATATAATTATTTTTATTTGCCAACAATGTGTTCAAACAAAAATCCTGGAATTTATTTTCCAGTAAATGCCCACTGACGGGTCTTCATGTTAGCAAAATCACTTATGAGATCTTTAAAGTCCAATCCTTTGGCTAACTGGCTTTCAATAGAAAGAAGAGCTAGGCTGTTCAGTCTATCCTCGGACATTGTTGATCTCAAATAATTTTTCACCAGTTTCAGTTTGCTAAAAGCCCGTTCACCCCCAGCAACAGTCACAGGTAGTGTGCAAAATATCCTCAGTCCAATACAAACTTCTCCAAAAATGCTCTGTAATTGCATCCTGTAGATGGCATTAAGCAGCTCAAGAGGAGACCGAATGTGTGGAAATGTGGCACCATATATTGTTCTCAGGTGTAGCATCTCATTCTCAAATTCAGCTGTGAGATCCTTGTAATATTTTCTCATCAGTGCCTGGCATGATATCTTCATCTGCTCTTCAGTCATGTCTGTCATGGTTCATGATGTTAAGCTTTGCTAATACTGATATATATTGATATATTAAATACATATGACATGAAATAAACCAGGTTCTCTCTGTGAATGTAATGTACTCTAAATTTTATAATCCCTGCATTATCAGCCAAATTATAAGATTGTCCGTTTTCAAGATCAAATATAAAGAAATTTAAAATAGGCTTAAAATATCTAACCAAGTCCTCTAACACCAGTGTCATCATGCTATACGAAAAACAGTGGCAGCTTCTCATTCCTGAGATTACCACGAATCCATCGATACTAAGTTTGTCCTGGTCCATGACTGGGAAGGAGCTGAAATATCCACACAGAGTGAACCTGTTTTTACTGCAAGGTCCGCGAATTAATTGGCGGCGGCCGCCTGCAATAATAATTCTGATTAATATAAATATAAATTAATTAGTGTTATCACTGATAACACTAATTAATTTATATTTGATCTTGATGGTGAAACTAAAGGCGTTTAACACTGAACACCTAACATGAATGCAGCTTCTGAGAGCTAGCTAATATCAGCTAAAACTGTGTTCTGCTGCTGCTGCTCACCGTCCTTCTACTTGCTTCTGTTCAATTAACTTTTCCTCCTTCTTTTCTTTTCTTTTCTGGAAGCCAGATTTGCCTTTCTTGGGAAAAGACATGACTGACTCTCCTGCCTCCAGCTCTGGCTGTTGGCATCTGCGATGTCTCATTGGCTGTACATGCGGCCGTGCAGCCCCTGGCCGCAGGTGTGGACTAAACCACTTTGCACATTTTTAAGGGGTGATAGATGCCTCAGAGATTATTCAGTTATTATTTTTAAGGCGAAATTCTGTTTCTTAGCCTCTTTATCCAGGTAAAGGGAAGTTTATTAAGACATTAAGTAAGTTGGGGGGAAAAAACAACAACAATAAAAAAATTTTATTCAAAGCTGTCTCAGGGCCCCTCCCTGCAGTGGGCCCTGGGTAAACGGTACCCTTCCCCCCCCCAGTCCGACGCCCCTGCTTGGACATAGGGATGGGTACCTTTGACATTTGAATCGATTCGGTACTAATTCCCGGTACCTAGGAATCGATACCGGTACTTAACGGTACCAATTTTCGATACTTTTGAGTGTTTATTATTTTAATTGTCTTTTATAATTAAATATATATTTTTCTCAATATATAACAATATTTGATAAATATCACGACAAGTAACATGCAACTGTTTGTATTTTAACATTGTCCTTGTAGTTTTATAAGCTGATAATTAAACTGAAGCAAACATCTTTACTGTGAACTAAATTTACTGTGTATCTTCATTCCTTTTTGTCATCTTTTTTCATTTGATTTTTCCTACTGGGAAGTTAGAATTTCCGAGGAGAAAGCCAACGCATCATTTGCTGATAACAACGGTGGCAATGGAAGCTAACATATCAAGCTAACATTATCTTAAACAGTTTATTTAACTGCTGGAGCAGATTACAACGATGCCTCACACTTAGATCGTTGTCGCTGGTTTCTTCTTCACCCAATCACCCGTCGCATTTAGTAAAGTGAAGCCAAACTTTAGAGCGCGTTCATGTTCTTCTAGTTGGAAATTCGGAGTTCCGAGGAGAAAGCGAATGCACCATTAGCGAAATGGAAGCTAACATATCAAGCTAATGTTATCTTAAACATTTTATTTACCTGCCGGAGCAGATTAAGATGAGGATGTCTCACTTAGATCGTTGTCGCTGGTTTCATCATCACCCAGTTACCCATCACATTTAGTGAAGTGGGCCCAAGCTTTAGCGTGCCTTCTTTCTACCATGCTGCTCTGTTTACAACTGGCTCGTAGCGAGCGACGACATAACGCTCTTGCGCATGCGCAGCTGTCTTGGGAAGTTCTTGCTTTGAAGGACGGGTACCGAAATGAGGCACCGTTTGAAATGACATGAATCGGGGCTCGTCGCTACTATGGAATTCGGTCGGTACCTTAAAAAGTACCGAATTCGGTACCCATCCCTACTTGGACATAACTTGTTTTCACTGACTTCATGTTATCCACCATACAGTATTGAACTTGCCACAAGTGTCAAGTTCAGTATGATTCAATTTGAAAAATGTCCTCATTTTCTTGCAGTTTTGTTTCTCTGACTTGTCATCATGAGTCACAGACCAGTATGATAATGGCTTAAGCTGTGCACATCATGATGTGGCTGTTGCTTCATTGTCCTAAAGCAATAGGTCTGATCTTTTGAAATGTGTCTGTGCTGAAGGTATATGAACAATTTGTATTTTACCTGTTAACAGGTCTTTGAAAGGCTTTAGTTTGAGGAAAAGCATAAGCTTTTGATTGACAAGTTAACTAGATTTGGACTAGTTAGAAAGTGCCATGAAGGTCTTGTTTACTCATATTGTTAATGCATTTGCAGTGGTGTGCAGTAGGAGCAAAAACCTTGTAAGGTGTTGTCTGCCATGTTTGAGGACATTCAGCTGGAGGAGAAAGTAGCTTCAGATGCAGGATTTAGTCTTATTTCCTGACATTAGGACATCCCGTCTCTGATTTGCTGACAGGAGCATGACTCTGCCACTGATTTAATTTACTTTGCAGTGTTGTTGTTTTATCTCCACAAATAACACAAGCCTGAAGGAGTTCTGCTATGTGGAGTCGCTAATGCTAACAGTTAGCTTCTGCTAGTCCAGACATTCTCTGCTGTTTCCTGAACCCTAAAACAACAACAGCCTTCCCTGTCGTGGGTTAAAGTACCTTTCCTTTTTATAACCTGTATTTTGCCATAAATTATATTTTTATGGTTATTCTGGAAGAATTACTGATAAATAACCATGTGATTCAAAATGTAGGTAAGGTGTAAATGTTAATAAAATATAATTTGCATGAAATTTTATTTATTTAATTTTTTAGATAAGAGTTTTTGTTGTGTCACAAAAACTTTACAATAGGCCGCATTTAAACTTTCACCAGAAGCTCATCTGTGTGAACAGAATTGATCTAATTTAAGCTAACTTTGTGAAAACAACAATTTTGTTAATTGCCTTTTCAGAGAAACACACCTTAAAAGTAAAAAACTATTCCTGTAAGGCATTATTTAAATACACATACAACTGAAGTTTGTAGACAGTAACAACAGCTTGAATACCCACACAACACTATAGATTCCAATAGTTTGATCCATGTGTCCGTTAAAACATGTCTCTTTACACCAAGAACACTGGAAATGCTTCATTTTATTTTGATGCACAAGAAAGACTTGACACATATATCCATTATTTCCAGCGGCTTAAGTTAAACAGGATAAGATGCAAACTTATGTCTATATGAAGTAAACAAAACTTTGGCCTGGAACAAAAAAAGGTCAGCCTGCTAACTTTAAGTTAACAAATGGTCATTTAACTTAACTCACATATGATTTATTGGTTTGCTTTTGGTGTAAACTTTGAATTATTCTCTCAGTATTACATTATTATACATTTCATCAACATTGCGAATGAACGGGTTCTACTTCTCTTGCATAATACGGGTTCTATACTTGGTCACAGGCTACCAGACTGTGGTGTCAGTTTGTCTTTATTAAGAAACAAGCAAGTTTAATCAATGTTTGGGAAACTGTTCTTTTTTCTCTCTTTAATGTGTCACTGAGAGCCATTCAGAGTGACTGAACAGTTGTCACAGAAAGGGGAGAAACATTGAGTAATCAATGATAGTTAAGAAGTGTAATTTATCACCTTGCCACCACTGAGGGTTTGCAGAACGAGCCCTTCTGCTTGTAGGAGAAAATGTGCAGGGGAAAGCTCGGGTGATGTGGTGGCTACAGCACACAAGGGTCAGAGCCCAATTACTCTTCATCTACTGCTCCTCATCACCACTGGCAGAAGCAGAGTTCAATTGTTGCGTTATCTTAGCATATCAATAGTGCAGAATTAAAAGTCATTGATTTTATGCAAGTTTTTTTTTTTCACTTTGGGTAAAAAAGTAGTAGCAGCGTTAAGAGTGAACTTCAAGAGGTCGCTTGATAAATACCAAACCAGAAGAAATGCTTCCAAAGATAGTATTTAAAAGGACATTTGATAAAAAAGCCTAAAATGTGTCTATAGCATAGAAAAGTGTCAGAAATCTATTTGTTGGCAATAAAATTCTTTGAAGGTTAAATTACACCTCATATCCTGTATCTCATCCATTGCGCAAAAGGGTAAAAATGAATTCACTGTATGCCGGAGTCTCTGCCTTGGGCAGCAGAGAGCTTTCTCTTAAAATGACCCAATAGACATAAATAAATATGCTAGAAATCACTCATCAATCACATTGTGCATGAACCTTCAAAATGACCATAGCACAAAGAATTGAAAGGGGCAAAAAAAGAGAAAAATTTATATTTCAAGACCATTATTATTTTCATTAATCATAGCCCTGCCATCAACCTATCCTTATGCCTTAGTAAGAGATCTATTATACGCACCATTTAGCCTCAGCCATATTACCTCATATGTTTTCCTGGCTGACCAAATAAGACTTAAGAGATAAAACAATTTACTGTTCATTATGACCCATGTCACTGAAATCAATCTATTAACCTGTGTTAACTGGGATAGCGGGTAGGATCTCATGAACTGTATTGAGGTACAGAAAATTTATATTTATGTTTTGTGTGTCTAGCGTCATAAAATGGCTGGGCATTTAATTTGGCCCCTCCAACTCGGTGGATGGCTTTATTTTTCTGGTGGCCAAGGCGCCCTCCTCGCCTTTAAGCAGCCTCTGACCTGTGAAAGATTCTAACAAATTAGCTTCTATTGTAGAGCCAAAGGTGCCATCAATGAAGAGACGCTCTACTGCGCCTAAAGTATGATGGTGGAGGCAAGCAACAGAGCAGAGGACCTTGACATGATTGAATTAACCCTTTGTAGGAAATGTGAAGATAAGGATGGTTGTGCAACGTGGGTTAAAGGGTTGTTTAGTTGGCCTCATCCAAAAAGAAGCATGTGCCATGGCTGAACCATGCTTACTCAACAAACACAAACAATTTGAGACAAATTGTATAATTCACTACAGACTGTTAGAGCATGATTTACTAGTTTCCTTTTAGGTCATTTAATCACAGGGAAGATGAGCATTAATATTGTGGATTTGTTATCGGTTTTCAATGACAACCTCCTCTTTGAAGTGGTTTAGGTCATTCACAAACAAACTAATCAAGCAGGCAACACCTTGCAACAGTGTCCTTCCACACAAAAACTCCATGTCATTCCTTAACTATTTCCGATGTAATAACTCTGATTTTTCTACACCCCCCATTTTATCTTTCTCAACTACCTTTGAATTCCACAAGATAACAAAGCTCTGTATGAATCCTTCTATAGCCCACCTTAAGGCTGCAACTCTGTAAAGCTGCAACAGCAATACAAGGTTGAGAAATGGTCAATTCATTCTCTGTATTTCTTGCATCCATCGGAGTGAAGGAAACATTCTGATACAGGGTAGGGGTGGAAGATTTTGTGGCCCAGGACCTCTGCCATATTTCTCAGAACACTGCTGCTTGGGGTGTACCACCTCTACTTGGCATCCTTCTCTGCCACATGGTCCAACTCACATCCACGTGGTGATCAGATGATGGAACATTGGTCATTGCTAGTCGCTTGGAGCCTGACTATATCTAGCTAGTATCAAAGCCTCACAAAATATTATGTTCATTCCCACCATTGAAATTAAATTCCAAGCCAGATTAGGATTGAACCACCAAGGTCTTTTACTCAGACTATCATCCAATCAGTAATAATTTGGCACCATGTGGTGTCTCATGCACCTGGTGGGTCTACAGGATGATAGTCTCATGTAGCTCTTTATAGCTATGCCAAGCTGATACCTCTTTGGTGAAAGCCTGCCTGCTAGATGCTCACAAACTAATCCTGTAGAACAAGCCTCCCAGGCCTGGTTCTAGAGAGCTGACCTACATCAATGTCTCTTTAGTCTCTTTTAGAAAACAATGCTGCCAATTTGTCGCAATGCTGAGCCGGCATGAGAGAGTTTCAGGTAATTTATAAGTGGTCAGACCATAGCAGAAATGTGGCACATCTGTGTCCTTTTTACAAAAGAGTACACAAAAAGCTGCAAGCTGAAATGTATATTATTTATCAGTTTTGAGTAACCTTACCTATATTTAACATTTGGCAGTTCACCACTTAACTTTGAACCATCTCAAGCTATTCATTGGACTTGAATGACTTAAACTGCAATAAATAACTGGAAACATTGGGGTGTTTTGATCGGTAGTGTATATATATATATGTGTGTGTGTGGGAGGGGGGGGGGGGGGGGGGGGGGATCTTTCTTTTGCTAAACCTGCAAGACTTTAGAAAATGTAGATACTTAATATCTTATCATCTTTGTTACTGAGGTCTTGGTCAGCCACATTCCAACAAATTTGCCTCCTTTCGATATCAGAAAACTCACATTCTAACTAGTCATTTTGAAAAATAAAACATTTTGATGTATTTATAAGGACCAGAAATAAAAAAATGGACCATGACTAATATAATTTGGCTTAAGTGGGTTAAAAGGGGTCTACTGACAAGTTCTTAAAGTGTTAGCTGTTTGATTTTTGGTTTACATCTTACGCTCACTCCCCAACTGGCTTAAATTAATGATTACATGAGCCAAACGTTAAATAACAATGAAACAGCTGTTTGCAGAAGGAAAATGTAATTATGTTGTTTGCAATGTGGCAATTTGCTTCTTAAAGTTTTACTGCACAACAGTAAATTAGTAATTTGTTAGCAGAACGAAATTGGTAATTGAGTAAATTCAAGCTGAGGGTCAATTCAAGCTCCTTGTGACCAATAGACAGAGGGACTCAGAACACCTTATAATAAAGATGACTCATACAACATCCAAACCTTACATTTGCCTTCTGCCACAAGAGTGTTTGACCTGTGCATTGACTTGTTTTGTCTTCCAATTAAAGCCTCACTGCCAGAATGGTGGGAAATAACTACTAAAAACAATATTGCTAAGATTGGATGAGGTTGTGACATTACAGTACGCCTTGGTTCTTGTATAGGTTCTGAGACAGAACAAATCAAGAAAAAGTTAATTAAAGGACAATATTCCTTTTGAAATTTCAGAAGATGCATTGAGTTATGGCACTACTTTTACAAAAAGCCTATAATTTGATGTTTACACTGTGGCTTTTTTGTGTTATTAGCTCATGATGTTTCCTAGTCCACAAACCCTTCAGTTTGTTCATTTTCCCTCAAATTAAAGCTATTTATCCATGTCAAATTCAATTAATAAAACTGCTTTTGTTTCTTAACCACGTCAAAACAATCTTATCATTTATTTTTAGTTCCACAGTTATTAAAACAAACACAAAAACTGTTTATTAGTAATAATTATATTAATAATAACAATAATAAATATGTTATTATTATTATTATAATTATTATTATTATACTTTTTGTTTTACTACTTATTCATTACTCTTTCTCCCTTCACTACTGGTCAGTCCATGAGTGACTTTCTATTTTTGCTTGGGTTTATTCAAAAGTAAATTACCAGGGCAGTAACCAGTGCTGAACTCACCTATTTGTGTGTTTAATTGGCCATGTTGTCGCTGAAGTTAATTGGTTCTCTGAGTCCAGGTAGTTACTAAATGTTTGGCAGCATTAGATTCTCAGCACTTTTCCATTAATGGCGCGTGAAATGAAATGTTTGATACTGCAAATAAAATCAGTGATATTCAAGGATGTTATGGGTGGTAATGTGTTGAAACTGCTATTTAATGGGTCCTAGAAGATTGGGGTAGTGTCAGCTGGAACCGCCTGGGCCCTCTCCTGACATTGCTAGTTGCCTCTTCATTCCCTTAACGACTGTCTATACTGATTACACAGAGCCCCCAAAAGCTTAAAGCTGGGGAAACCGTCTCTCTTAGTACTCAAATTAGAGTCATTAGCATATCCGATTTCATTTTGATGCAATGATTATATTGTAAAAAATATAAACCTTAGATTCTGCTAAACTTTTCCTCTATTGGGTTGTTTTGGTAGCAAAAACAGCACTTTTGTCACTTCCTTCTTGTGTTTTGCCAACAAAACTACTTTTTTCAACTAGAAATCTGAAAGTAGTGCTCACAAAAAATTGTTGTATACTTCTTACTTGCTTTCTGCATTGCCTCTATCAGGCAGTACTTATTAAGTACTACAGTGCTTATTTTTCTCTGTGTGTTTTTACTTTTACTATTTTTTTCTTACAGCCCTGAGGTATACCTACAAGACTTTTTATGAGATCTTATGTTTAGCAAGCTACAAAAACAAGCCGTCCCAGCATGTAGAAACATTGGATGCTTTGACATACATCATTTAAAAATATATATTTATTTGATTATTTTGAGTGTTTTTTTTAGCATTTGTGTTTTGTTGTTTCATTCATTTCCTGCACAATGAAAGGTAAACAGCTGTTCAATTCTTCATGAAATAGTTTAGCTCCAAAAATACTAATGTATAATAATATCTTGATGCAATAAGACATAAAATAATAAAAGTGTTTGTAAAGCAAAGGGGTGGCAAGACTATAAATTGTAGCAGTGCAACAGAAAAGCTACTAAATTATTTTTTTTTTTGTTGCAAGATTTTAACCAATAAGGCCAAGTCTGCTACACTGTGTTCACTATTTAGGTAAGGCAAAACTACGTTATTTATGTAGCACTTTACATACATAGAGGCAACTCAATGTGCTTTCCATTAGCAAGAATATAATGAACATTAAAATCAACGTGACAGCACAATTAACATATGCACAAATTAATTTCAGATTTAAGAATTTAAAAAAGGCAAAATTAAAGGGTAAGCAGTTACAGTGCAGAAGGTGCAGCATAAGAAACATTATACCTGTTTCCATTATTGGAACTTCAGGGTAAATTTATAGGAACTTCCCAACATGTGCCTCTCTCCACTTGACCGGGCCAGCTAAACGGCTGTTTTCAGGAACTTTCGGAGTATCTGATCAGGGGTAGGTACTCGGAATGGCCCGGTGGAGTAGCTGACCAGATCTTTTGGTTAACTCATGCTGATTGGTTGTAACTCAGCAGGAAATTGCATCAGCAGGCATTGTCCAAAACAACCGACAGTATTACAATTAAAACAGTTTCTGGTGAAGCAGAAAGAAAGCAAAAGAAAATAAGCACAATTGAAGCTTAAAATTAAACTCCCAACTTCAGAAAACATGAGGAAATTTCCTCACAACTTCATTAACAGTGCTTTGTTGTCTCACAGAGCACCATAAAAAAACAACAATTCTTCTGGTAATTGAACGCCACATTCTACATCACACAGCAGCTCTTGTCCTCTGAATCGATGCAATTATTATATTTGACAGAATAAATACTTTTTATGTTACTGTAGACGCTTTTTGGGGCTGATCAGTGACATCACTCACTGGTGAAGCAGTCGCAAAACGCTGAAGTCTGTGCAAAGTCCTGAAAGGGCTGAATTTGAACGGAGACACAACAGCTGAGAGGACTAAGACATTGTATCTTCCAGTCAATTTTCCTGTCCCAGAATTTACCCTGATGTTCTGGCAATGGAAACAAAGCAATTCATTCAAGGCTGATGTATACATGTACATTTTTTGACATTTTTATTTAAACGTTACTATAGTTGGGACACATTTGGGCTCATAATGAAGCTGATTCCATATTTGTGAAGCAACGTATCTAAAAGCAGCTTCACCCTGTTTGGTTTTGACCTAAGGTTCTACTAGCTGACTGTTTCCTAAGGATCTCAGAGCCCTGCCGGGCATATATAAAGGAAGGAGATCCAACATGTATTTTGGCCCAATGCCATTGAGTGATTTATAAACTAATAGAAGAACTTTGAAATTGTCTTCTTTTTTCTTATTTAATACAATGAAGTAATTGAATGTTTCTCTACCTTCGGCTGACGTGTTTCGGCCAGAACTTCCGCCTTTGTCAGAGCCGCCAGCTGTTTGTGGCGTCACTTCCATTTATGTGCAGGCAGCAAAGAATGATGTCACCTAACATGATAACAGAAGAACAGGATTGCAAACCAGAGGACCAACACATACAAAATGCACTAAAACCTGCAGATACCCAACATGGGCACTAAAGAAAGGAAAACAACAAACAACAACAGAAAGAAAAAAGAACCATCAAGGAGAACCAGGGCAACAGAGGGAGCAGAACCAAAACCCGTTCATCCATCAAAGGCACAACTGAAAAAATAAGGACAGTGATGAAAAGACACAACATCAACACACCAACAAAACCATACCTGATGGTCAAGAAAAGAGTGGTGCACCCAAAAGACTAAATACCAGCAGGACAAAAATGCGGTGTCATCTATAAAATACCATGTAAACTCTGCAGTAAAACACACATAGGAGAAACAGGACGCCCACTCAACACACGAAAAACAGAACATCAAAAATAATGTGAGAAAGAAACAAAACAAAGGCATACAAGAGCAGCAGAACAGGAAGTGGAAAGTTCAATATAAAATCTGTGGTAACAGATCATTGCACAATGGAAAAATCACTTAGATTGGGACAGCACACGAATCATAAATACGGAAAAACAAAAATACAGAAGATGGATTAAGGAAGCGATAGAGATAAGGAGACACAGACACAACACCATAAACAGAGACAATAGTGTTTGCACATTGGATAACACATGTGTTATCAGCGTTAAGGATGCGGGCAGCAAATGGCGACATCGTCCTCTGCTGCCCGCACATAAACGGAACTGACGCCACAAACAGCTGGCGGCTCTGACGAAGGCGAAAGTTCTGGCCAAATATGTCAACCAAAGGTAAAGAAATATCTAATTACTTCACTATCTTAAATAAGAAAAAAGAAGATAATTATGAATCAACACACAGAAAGAATATACAGAAGTACGTTGAAATCGATTCTGTAGTTTATAACTGTTGTTATGTTTGTTTTCTTTTCCTAGTATTGCTACTACAAACATATCGGTGCATTACTGCCACCAACTGAGGTGTGCGTTCACATTGTACTTCTCATGAGATATGTTCCAAAAGAGTTCTGAGCATGCAGTTAGCAGTTGGTTTGAGGGATTGTGTAGTTTGGGATCCCTCATCCACCACAGTTGTTAAGAGTGTGATCCCTTGCATTAGTCATGCGAGAAAAATCTGCTGAATCCAGTCTGTTAGCGTGCATTCAAAGTCTGTTCAAAATCTGTAAATCTGTAGAAAGTTCACATAAAGCCAGTTTCTCATCGGCCTGCAAATGTTGACTTGTTGGAGATGCAAATTTTTGAGAGAATACAGAAGAATTCAGTTAGAGAACTAACTCAATTGGTTCTTAACAACAAAGTCATTACCTCGTATTTCAAATGAACATGAACATGACCTCTAACTTGTGTATAAGCTGGTAAACATGCAGGCGGGAACGCGAGTCTGTTCTCTGCGATAAATGAACATTCATGTGTATGCCATGCATTTTTTTAGCATTTGGTGACAAAAAGTCTTAATTTGTAATTGATCCTGATTTTATATTAAATGTTGCTACAGTTTCAGGTTTGTAATCTTATTTTTTCTCCAATCATCTTCAAAATGCCATTATTCTATTTACTGCCAGCTAAACTCAAGTCAAGGCTATGATCGAATCTTGCTTACTAATCTTGATTTTTTTATTTGATCAAAATTCCTCCAGTATGACAGCATAGCCTTGGGATTATCAAGAAATTACCCTGAAATCAACAAGAAAAAAATTGAGAACACTTAAATAATTTCAAACATGGTGAAAGCGTCTTTGCAAATGCCAAATGCAAATTCTTAGCAACAATTATAGCCTATGATGGACTTTTATTTTTTCAATAATAAAACGTTATAATAATAATAATAATAATAATAATAATAATAATTATTATTATTATTATTATTATTATTATTATTATTATTATTATTATTATTATTATAGTACATCTGCCCAGAAGACACAATATACTATTTGCATACACTCAGAGGATGCATAGGCCTCTTGTTGCCCTTCTATACACACCTGTGATTTGTCATTTGCACTTTTGACTGAGGAAGTTCATCACAAAAAACAATACAAAAGGATAATTAGTTAATAATTTCTATTCTGCACAATGAGACAAATGCAGCATCAATTTACAAAAGGCTGTTTTCAAGGCTGATAAAAAGCTGTTGGCCTTTGACTAGAAATAAATATATTTGTGCATTTTGGTTGCATTGCAAAGACAACATGATGCCATTGCATCGGATTCAGAAAATTAAATTTGCTGTTTGTCACAGTTTTCAATATGAAACCAGATGCATAATCACTTAATTGAAAAAACAATTGTTGTGTAAATAAATAGTATATTTTAATTAGTTTATTTGAGGCTTTAATCAACAAGCATGACCTGAAATATTGATAGAGTTTAGAGAAATTATACAGCGATGTTCCTGTGATCACACTTAGACTCACAGGAAAAAAAAAAGAAAAAAGAAATGCTACTTGAAACTTAACCTTTTATAAGATAAATCAAAATGCTTGTAGCATCATGTCAGATATGCCTTGTTATTGTGTTTAACTGGTAATTAAAATGGATTTTAACAGCATTTAAATGAATGCCTGTTTTTTTAATTCTAACAAATGAAAAAGAAATATTCAATTTTCAAATATGGGGGAAAAAACAATTTATAGGTTATATTTTTAAATGTTCACCTTATTTGTTTGTATGTAAGAAGGTGAAGACTCAGCATGCATCAACTATAGGAAAAAGACCTCTAACTTGTGTATAAGCTGGTAAACATGCAGGCGGGAACACGAGTCTGTTCTCTGCGATAAATATTCCGTTGCTGATGACTGGAAAAGATAACAAATGTGTCTTCAGAGGTTATCAGGCAGGCCACCACATTTGGATATATTTTATCACAGTTTATCTGTTATCTGTTTAGCTAGTGGCTACCACAGAAATCCAAACAGGAGAGATTTTGAGCTAAAATTGAGATTGCACTTAGTGAAATCAATACTTCTCCCTACGTAACCTTTTGTGTAATTTATGGATGACAATGTTGAGGGTTTTTTGTTGTTGTTGGCTTTGAAATGTTAATAGAGCATTTGGGAAATGGTTTAAAAATATAATCAGTGTTCATCTCTTGCAAATGTCTTGTATGAGAAATGTCAGTAACGCCAAACCAAATATGCTTATTAACATCAATATATTTCATTGGATATCAATAAAATGCATAACCATGGACCGAAAGGTTGGGCATGAGGGAATCAGATTATATCCATTTTGATGTTAAATAGCTATTTATGGGTTTTGGTTGATACATAAAAATAAGCTGATGTTCCTCTTTGGGTGAATTAGCAGCAAAAGATAGATGCTAATTGTGTTTCCCATCACCTACACTTGGTCACAGAGTTAAATTGTAATTAATACAACACCTAAAAGGCAACACCACAGATTTATTCTATGACATTTTTTTTGTCAATTACACCTTTGAAGGTAGGACCTCTTTTGAAAGAGGCTTTTAGATTAATCATATTATCTGCAGGTTCTGAAACAAGAACGGTTCTTGACCTCCTCTTCCATAAGAATCCATTATCTTAAACTATCACAGTAATCCTGGCTTTGGGTGGGGAGAGAAGGAAGCAAGAATCAAGCCTAATAGATAGCAAATAAGATTAATCTATGATCTAAGTGCCGATTACACTTGGACCTGCCCTTGAACACTCAGGTGTAACCTTGAGATCTGCATCCGCTCTTAGCCAGCAATTGGATTGAAAGTCTCTTAAGGGCTTCAGGTGGTGGAGGAGGGGTGCTTCGCCCAGACCTTACCCCTGAGAGATCAAAGGGCAAGTAGCTTAACCCTTACAAAACCTAAGGTGTTAAATATAATGGGTAATGGCTGGTTATGACCAATCTACGGAAACCATTTACTGTTGCCGATCCTCCATATTATTTAGCACAAAGCATACTGAATTAAGTGGGGTATTAAAAAACAATACACTCGGGTGGTATTTTACTGAGCTGGATTATTTAAAAAAAAAGTAAATTCATGCCTTTAAAATCAGTAAAATCATTTGCTGGATGTGATCTTTATTATTACCACAAATAGACAGAAACAATGAGACATTTGCCTCTGCTCTGATTACTTGTTTAGTGATGAACTGTACATGTTTAACATATACGGATCAATCCATAAGGCTTTCACTCAAGGTTTAGATCAAGAATGAACCGTAGACAAACACAGACTTGCAGATCGATGCTCCCCTCAGTTTGACTCTGAAGCTGACTATTTGATTAATCTGGTGGGGCAGCTGCGAAAGAGAGAGAGAGAGAGAGAGAGAGAGAGAGAGAGAGAGAGAGAGAGAGAGAGAGAGAGAGAGAGAGAGAGAGAGAGGCATCTAACATCTGATAGTTTCATGCCATTAGGATGGCTGGAGTAATGAAATTTCATTTAATTTGTCAGGAAGAGCGTGCTAATGTTAAAAAGCTTTTGGGTAATAAAAAAAAAAGTCTTAAGAGATGTGAAGGAAAACCTTAAGTAATTACTCTGTGTATCTTGGGCCTTCGTGATTGAATATTTACATTACTGTCATGGAAGTCCAAGGAGTAATTAAATTAGCAAGGCGTCTAAGCTCTTTATTCCCACATTTTTCTGCCCTTTAGTGAAAGAAAAGACTAATATGTGGCCAAAGCCACTTTTCCTCATGATGGAATTGCTTTGCAGCATGCAGGCTTAGTGAGTGACTGTTATTTTATAGGATATTAAGTGTGTGTCACCTTTACTCTTTTGAACTTGAGTGTGTGTTGTGGTCCAAACCTTTGTCAGAGCAAAATAAGGTCCTGTGAACCTTTTAAAGCTTTCTCAAAGATATGAATCAGAGCGGTGCTTGTGTGCATAATTATATTTGATGTTGTTTTCAATTATTAGAGATGGTTAATGTCATAAAATAAGCTTGTATTAAAACTTAAAGGTCAAAGGCATAAGGCAAAACCACCGTCAACATGGCTGGTAGGAGCTCTCTGCAAAACCAGCCGCAGCAGAAGTTGGGATAATAAATTGCAGATGAAATAATGAATGATACGTGTTGGAGGAACAACAAGGTTAAGTGTAATGCTATTCCAGTTTACATTCCAAGGGTACAGGCTCTATGATCATGGTAAAAAAGGTCTTCAGAACAAAATAATCATAAATCCAGCAAGCTGTATGTTGCTCCTGACGTCTCTATCGTGGTACATCAGCATCCTTTCTCACTCGGAGCGAGTCTTACCAAGACAAATGTCTAAAAGGGCCTGGAAATGTATCTGACCGCTGGCTTACTGTAATGAATAACTTCCACTTTAGGTCCTGCAATGTAAGCAGAAAATCCACATTGCAGACGCTGGAGCTCCATCATGAATCTAACCCGACAGCAGACATAATATAAAGGCGACAACACTTGTATGACTTCCATTTTCTTTGCTTTCTATTGATTTTCAGTTAATAACAGAGGGAAATACTAAACGTCTGCGCTGAGTACCTAATAAATCCTGTCTGAGCTTTTTTTATTGAGGCGAATTTAATAAAAGCAGTGGGCTAGGCAGGGGGATTCGTCTCAGTGAGAGCAAAGAACGAAAAAATTGAGATGAGTGGGGATGGGTTAATCCAAATGTTAAACACTCATTCAGTTCTGATCACCACAGTTTTCTATCTGTAACTTTTTTAGTGATCAAAAATTACATTTGTTTGTGTCTAAGCTGGACGTATGAGCAGGTTTACATTAAATGTAAAGGCTGTGATTGGACTAACTAAAGAGAAGGATGTTGTCTTTGAAACTCATGAGAGCCTGAGGGATGGAAGCATTTTACTCACAAATAGGGAGATGACTGTAAATAGTTTCTAAATGATGAAACACGTCTTCCCTCAGGGTTAAACATGTCAAACATGAAAGTATTGTATTAACTCTATGAAAAAGAGTGAAAGCCTCTTTAATCTATATCAAATTGCTCTTTTCATCCCAAGTAAATAAACAGACAACACAGATGTGACGGTAGAATGTCGTCATCATGTGGTCATGATGTCAATCAGTTACGACAGGGAGTTAGTTGAGCCAAAGGTCTCCCCGAGAGCTAATTGTGTGCCTTTAAGGAATTATTTAGAGTCCAGTGTTCCAAAGCATCCCAGTGAACAAAAATAGAATGCTAAAGTCAAGGTAATTGTGTAGCTTTGCATCCAGGTTCATTACAAGTGCTTACATCAATGTCACTGACTTCTTGAACCACTTAATCTGTCTTTATTGCATTAGTATGCAATCTTATTATTCACTCAGAGATGGATTTTCTACAATAAGCAAAGAGATGTTTTACTGATTTATTATAGGAATAACAGCTTTAAAGAGACGATGTGCATTTTCAATGAACACAGAGACAGAAATTAAAGAGAAAGGGGGCAGAGGAAAGGAAGAAGTGGTGGTAGTGGTGGGGGTGATCACAAAAATAAACAATAAACGATGTACAAAAATCTGCTTCTATACACAAAAATACATCAGAACCAAAATATCACTCTGCCAACCACATGAGGATATACAACTGTAGCAATTTTGCTGAAAAATACACGGTAATAATTTATAGTGCATTTAGTGCCAACCACAGCCATGGGTTATGTGTTAAGAAGGTCCAAGTTCATACTTGTGAGAGCACCATGTGAGCACCTGTGTGTGAACACGCACTTGTGTATGTAAGATTTTTTTATTGGAGAATTTATTAGTGAGTGCAAGGGGCCAAAGACCTGCTCCCAGACCTCTAGAGATCTCCCCAGAGCGCAGAGAACCGAGGGAGACTGCCGCTGGAGAAGCCCCAACCCCCCTCCCGAGAGGTGCAGAGGATCACCCTGGGGGGCCAACCAGCAGCCGTGCTAGAGGCCCAGGAGAAAATAACAGCAAGCACCAACGGAGACCTGACAGAGCCCAGGGATCCGGACTCCACCAGGCAGCCAACTGGAAGCAAGCAGGAAGATGCCAAAAACTTCTAGCCGTAGACACAGGAGCTGTGAATACGCAGGCAGACCGAGGCACCACCCACCAGCAGGAGAGCCGAGGATGTTGCAGAACCACAAGTTGTCACAGGAGGGGGGAGGAGTCCAAGACTCCACCTGACAGATACATTCACACACAAACACAGTCACACACTCCCACCCTCATGCTCACACATAAACACATACATCCTAAAGACTAAATCTGTAGAAGTGTCCTGATGTCCAAAAGGCAGGAAGACAAAGCTAATTGAATTTACAAATTGCAGGTGATAAAATGCAGAGGGACTTGATTAGAAAGGTCTAGAATGAAGTTGTTTGAGTTTACTGGAGCTCAATCACATACGTTATAACTATAATGAAATCATCGTGAGTATATTCCATAAGACAAAATAACCAGTTTTTTTGTTACATTATGTTTTTTCTACAAGTCACAACAAAAAAAGCTCTCACTTCATGTAGTTCCATTTGATTTCCTCACCAGTCCTTTGTCTGTATGAGAAAATGTCACACAAGGTCAAACCCGTGTTATGCTACTTTTCCAGAAGCTACACGTTCTCACAATTGAAACATCAAGCAAGAGATTAACAGACAATTGATTCGAGGAAAGAGGGAAACCAGGTATAGAGACGTGATAACCTGTACGGGTCAAGTATCAACATCAGTGACAATTATGATTAGCCACTTTTACAACATGTGAAAAGAAACAAGTGACTAATGTTTACATTTTGTAGAGTCAAGACAAAAACTATTACAAAGCAGCCAACACGGTTGAATGCTCTTGGACTTGTTTTATCTAAATTCTATTTTTCTGAGTGATAAGATTGTCAGCTTTAGTGGTTGTTACTGTGAGAAAGCTACAAACCTAAGAATTACATTATAAAAATGTACAAACTGAAAACTGAGTCCTAAAAACATTAATTATGTGTACATCAATGTCACCATATGTAGATTTTTAGGCAAAAGGTCATTTTTCATTTCACCCACACTCTTGACACCAAAGACACACAATATTAGCACCATTTATTTGAGTCAGATGTTGATTTAAAGCGAGTTTCAGTAACCAAGTGAAACTATTTTAATTATACAATTTATAAACACAGAGCACATCAGCTTATGGGACATACAAACATAAGATAATTACCTTTTACCTCACTAATATAATATAATGTAGTGAAGTATAATAGCACACACACACACACACACACACACACACACACACACACACACACACACACACACACACACACACACACACACACACACACACGCACACGCACATTTCCATATTGCATGAGATGAATCATTTGCTTGATTGGACACAGCTTTTAAATAGTAAAGAGGTCCGCCAATCCAGTCCATGTCTCTAAATTTCCTCTTTTACAAGCTAACAAACTGATGTCTCTGAAGGACTCACAACACATCTCCAAGAGTTTAAGGAGAGGAGACATTTTAAATGATTACTTGCTATTGTTGTATAACCATGGCACTATTTGTGTTTTTTAACAGTATTTGTCATGTTGAGGGGAAGGTGTCTGACTCACGAAATGCTGAATTATACACTGAGACCGAATATGATAAGAAATAAGGTTTATTATAAAAAGGTAAACATAAAGCGGAGCAGCAAAATCCAGCTGGGACTCCGGAAGGAATCTAGGGACAGGGAGGGAGAGTTAGTGGAAGTAGATGACCCGGAATACTGGGGTGAGAGTCGGGACTTATGGTTCGTGATCCGGGGGGGGGGGGGGGGG
>SSNQ01034754.1:2029876-2040473 GCA_006942095.1 Nothobranchius kuhntae
TATATGTACTTTCCTTGTACTGAGAAAAGACACATTAGGAGCAATACAGCTAATGAAATCAAAGCTCACTGAATAAAAAATCTGTCACAAGGCATCACATCAAAGGGCGCTATAACATCCTGAGAAAACTATAGGTATCATCTGTTCTTCCTCTGATAAAGGATCTATTTATTTTCTGCCACAAGGCAGCAACTTCACACGTATCAGCCAAAGGAATAATAGGACAAAATATCAGAGGAAACAGTTGTCTTAGGGGATTCCTGGTAGATGTTTAATTGTCAAAGGTGCAAAGAAACATTTTATCTTTGGTTCGCTGGGATGGTTTTTTGAACCATTTTTCAGCGATAAGACATTACCTGGCATCGTCTGCTGTTAAACTGAATAACAGTTTATTTGTTTCAGCCTCAAAAACAAACATTGGTCAACATGAGATTATTCCCCCACTGAAGTACCTTTGGCAAACCAGGAAAAACTAGTAAAATTAAATGCAACAATGAATGAATGAATGAATGAATGAATGAATGAATTAATTAATTAATTAATTAATGAATGAATGAATGAATGAATGAATGAATGAATGAATGAATGAATGAATGAATGAATGAATGAATGAATGAATGAATGAATGAATGAATGAATGAATAAATGTTTATTACTCAAAGCTTAACACCACTTTACAACTTACCCTTGTATTCTATGCAAATTAAATGGATATTTTTCTGATTCTTTTAAAAATGTTATGAAACAAACACAAAACATTTACAGCTAATTCGTATTTCTGATTTTCTGACTGAAGCTAAGTACAAATGAAGCTGAGTATCCCACAAAATGAAGTTTTTTTATCCATGGTTTGGCTAGTCCTCCACATATCCAAAAGGAAGATTAATGCCACCAAAAACTCAGACCAAGGTGGAGATTTGCTAAATCCCAGTTTTCGGCTGTCGCTTGTAGATTCAAATGACTGCGGATTTAGTTTTGCAACATCGCTGTCTGTGACAAGAATGCTCTGACTTCACGTGTCTGACTTGTGTTTGTACACACTGGTTTGTTTTTACAAGTTCACTTAGTGCTTGATGTAGATCACACGTGAAGTACGATGTTAAAGGTGTAGTTCACTGAAAAACCATTTTAACCCTCTGGAGTAAATCCACGTGCCGGAGCGTGATGGCACGCTATTCGCATCACTCCCGTTATTAATCAACCAGGAAACCCCTTAGAATCGATAAAAGGGACTTAAAACTAAATAACAGTTGATTTAACATGCTTATCCAAGTAAACGTAAGACATTTTAGAGCGACGGTGGCACAGGAGTTAAGTGCTCGCCCCGTAATCGGAAGGTTGCAGGTTCGAGCCCCGCTCAGTCTGTCGCTGTCGTTGTGTCCTTGGGCAAGACACTTAACCAACGTTGCCTGCTGGTGGTGGTCGGAGGGACCGGTGGCGCCAGTGCTCGGCAGCCTCGCCTCTGTCAGTGCGCCCCAGGGCAGCTGTGGCTACATCGTAGCTCATCCCCACCAGTGTGTGAATGTGTGTGTGAATGGGTGAATGACTGATTGTGTTGTAAAGCGCCTTGGGGGGTTCCAGGACTCTAGAAGGCCATTTACCATTTAAGGTAAATTATTCATGCCAAGATAAAGGGGCTATTGTGCATACAATATGTGACAGATGCAGAGCAAAACCATCGGCTCTCGCTGATCTTTACTGTAAGCAAGGACTCGGAAGTCAGGAAGAAAAACAGACCAAGTTCATTCTATAGGCTGAGATACAAACCATATCATCCAATCACAAAATCACTCATAATTAATTCACCCAATCACAAAATCCTGCTTAAATTATTGCTAGGTACAGGCAGGGAAGACTTGAAAAGCCTGACAGATGCATGGGCTCACCAATCTTGACTTGCAATGGGGAAGGCTGTTTTTGGTTTTGTGTCCAGCACATGGCAGAGAATGTTTTGGCTAGTAGAAGCTAACTGTTAGCATTAGCAACTCCACCACATTGCAGAACTCGTTCAGGCCTGGGTTATTTGTGGAGATTAAACATCAATGTTGCCGAGCAAACAGAGTCAAATGTAGAGTCTTGTTGTTGTTAGCAAATCCAAGGCAAACTGTCCAAATATCAGGAAATAAGACTCCAACCCCCACTGTCTGAAGCTCAGCTGTGATGTGGCTCACTACTTGTTCCTCAAACAGCTGCACCAGTCCTTTTTTCCCCAGAGTACGACTTGCAAGACATTTATTCATACTAGAGACTACTGCAAATGCACTGATTACATGAGTGAACCAGGGTAGGGTATCTGGTTTTACAAAAATCCAGCTACTTGAGTACACGGCCATAGTCTGTATTTTATTTGTCAGTATTTAGAAATGTTCAGTTAGCCATTTTCATTCTCAGTTTCCTTTAGCCCATTCCTCACACCTGCCTTGCCTCAGCCAATCAGCACACCTGTTCTCACTCAGTAATCACCCTCCCAGCAGATAAGAAGTCCTCAGCCTTCATGTGTTGCTTCAAATCCCTGCACAATTGTGTTTATTAAAGCTTTAATCAGTTGTGTCTCTTTTTGTAACCTGCACATTTGGGATCTTTAACAACTCACTGTGACATATTCATTGAGTCAGTGGTTGTTTAGAAGCTTCATGAAAGAAAACTAAGACATTCCCAGTGATGTCACATGCGTGTGCTCTGGAAGTGAAATTAGGAAAATGCTGATTCAGCTGTTATGATGAATCTCCTTGTAAATTTCAGTACCGTTTAGTTTAATTGTACAAGGATTGCAAAAAAGACAATGTTACATGTAAGGCAATGCAACTGTTGTTTTGCACAGAGGTTTCCTTGTCAGAGTCTAATTTCTAAACCTAGTCGTTGGTTGGACTTTTAGAGAAAATCAGGTAACAGCATGTATAATATTTGTCCTCCCATGCCGCCCCCACACACAACAAAATCAGTGTGAATAAATAAGTTTAGCTGATAAGAAACATCAGTGTTCACAAGTTTGTTTCAGCCATTTTTCAATTGGGTATTAAAAGGTATAAACTTGGTTTATTGCTGAGGATGGATTGTTCCAGATCTGAGGTCCTCTAAATGAGAATGAGATTGACCGAACTTCAGAACTTTCTTGTTTTATCATACAAAAATAAAAAAGCATGTGTCGTGTTTGCAGTAAAGGAGAGCATGGCTTCATTCGTGTGTTCAGATGCTAATCTTTCAAAGTAGAACTATTTGAATTTAGACATTTCTCATAAGTCAGGTGGATCACACTTTCTTCTCACCATTCCTGTAACATTAGTTTTCTCTTAAAGACATTATCCAAAATATGTCTTTGTTCTGTAAGAAATCAAATAGCTGTCCAATTTAACAGTAGTTCCATGTTTGATGGTTAAACCTGAAAGATTTGATGCACTTGTCATAAGTCGTCTTTATTATGTCCATAGGGAGCATATTATGGCATGATATATGAATCTGGGTTGGAAGAAATGTTTTGGTTTCACAGCACAGGTTGCATGGCTGAGATACCTGAAGGTATCCTGTGTTAATCCTGCTCTACATTGCTGTGCTGAGACGGCTCGTATTTACATATGCAGAGGATCCCGCAGCTTTGAGCTCACCAGTGACAGGACAGAGCAATTAATCTTCCCCAAATACTCCCGCCGTGCAACAGACGACGATCGCAGAACATGCTGCCACAAAGGCAGTGCAGGTGTGAATCAAGCTGCAGCAGAAAGGGGGGAAAAAAATCCAGAACCTTCCTTATTTTGTTTTGTCGTGACAATCTCTATTTGGTTGAACTGTTTGCGGCTGGTTTTAATATGTTTAATGAAGTGCAGTAGAATAGTCACTCTCATTACAATAAAATGCTTTGTTCAAAATTAAATAGATTCTTCCTAAATGCAAATTAAATTAGATTTCCGGTGTAGTTTTAAAGTTGTCAACCACACAAATTAGCTTTTGGATATTTTACAAATGCATATTTGATATTTTAACATTTGTAGCAGCTGTACAAATATTTCTTTGAGGATGTATGGTCATAGCCAAACGAACAAGATTCCTTATGCAAGTGGCTGAGAGATTCCTACAAGCGGAGGGCTCAGCCTCAGAGTTGGGATGAAGAGCCAAGAAAACCCATTTAGGAGCAATGGTGGCACAGGAGTTAAGGTTGCAGGTTAGATCCAGAGGGACCGGTGGCACCTGTGAACAGCAGACTCGCCTCTGTCAATGTGCCTCAGGACAGCTGTGGCTACAATGTAGCTCATCACCACCAGGGTGTGAATGTGTGTGTGTGAAAGGGTGAATGACTGATTGTGTTGTAAAGCACCTTGGGGGTTTCCAGGAGTCTAGAAGGCACTGCATCAAATACAGGCCATTTACCATATGAACCAAGTGTGGGGCTGCTTTTCCACATTGAATAGAGCCAGCCAAGGTGGTTCGAGTATGAGTTTAGGATGAATTCTGCTTGCCTCCTGCTGGATGCGCTTCAAGTATGTCCAGCTGAAAAGCTGGACCCATGGGTTGGACACATTTTGGAAATGTGAATTATATCTATAAAGTGGCCTTNCAGAGCAGTGGAAAGGACAGACGAGACCATCTAAGCTTCTTTACTAACGCCCCTACATGAGGACCCAAATAAGAGGAAAAAGAGAAAATTAATGTGACCTGTTTTACTGCACAACCTTTCGAGGTACTTCTCAAGAAGGGTTTGTAACTAAAGACTTCTGTATCTATTGATAGGTGTATTGTTCCCCATTCCCCATGAACAAACTACTCCAGCCGTCCCAGGCTTTTTTCAGATTGCTTGTTTCAGGTCTTGGATAAAGGCCCAGAGAAGGCCACTTCAGAAAAATGTATCTGAACAATTTGTGTTTTTATGTTTGATTTGAGATGTTATACCATTAGAAGGTCTACAACAAGCAACCGAGACCAAGCTCTTAAGACCAATAGTATTCTTGAGGTAATAATGGGTCCCGCTCTGATTCAAGACACCTTGTCCCACATACAGAAAATCACCAACAAACTGCGTATGTCCCATTTTCCACTGTAGTGTTCTTTTCTGTGTTTGCTTTATTATTTTGCAGCTCTGAGCTGGTGTGTTTTGCTAAACTGTTCCAGGTTTGTCTCATCTGTTCAACTCATTCACTGTAGTTGACGACTAAAGTTGTCTTTTAAATCCAACCACTCACTGCATTTTGCATTTTTTTAACTTGATGGCTCTGGCAACAAGCTCCTGCATTGTGAGAGTAAACATGCTGATCTTCACCTGTGTGTGTCACACGTCACGTGATCAGGAAGCAGACAATCTGTGAATTAGGAGACCATTTTGGGACGCTGTTGTGAAAAAAAACGAGGCACTAACTGGAAAAGCTTCTGCAGCTCACACTTCGACAACTGATTGTGAAATAACGGAAAAAGCAAAAACACTCTGATTCTTCTTGATGTAAGAAGTGGTCATTGAGCACAACATTCTGTGACTCTTCAAAAAACAGTTACAAACACTGGCAGTCAGGGGCTTTCTGATCAGAAAACGGCTGGCATTCAATGAGTTAAAGGACATCCCATCAATCCATCCATATGAATGATGTCAAATTTCAGTCTTGCCTTTGGAATTCGTGTCCTCCTCATCTTTAATTTAGTCCGATTTGCCTCACAAAACAACAAAAGTGCAATCTGACTCGCATGTACCTTTAGAGTTTTGATCTAATCTTTTGGAAAGTTTGTTCTGGTCTCTTTTGTTATGATCCGTCTTCTCCTCCTATAATTTTCATCAATATGAACCTTGTTTTTTCACTTCTATAGAGGGTGGCTACAATCCAGTCAACCTTAAACTTAGTCTGCCCAGTTGTCATCTTAAAAGAGCATTAAGCTGCTTGGAGATGTTGCTATGGTCTTCACCTTTTACATGCTTGTCAATAATTGTCCCTTTAATCTCATGGGACAGCTTTCTCTTTAGCTTTCTGTGATCTGTGGTCAGTGTGGTACACACCCTAATGCCAAACAGCACTGTGACTTCTTCTCATCCTGTAAAATAGCCAGATTTACTAATTAACTGACTAACAGTTAGATTAGTTTGTTAAACCATAGTTTAACTGCATTTCAAAGTAAATTCTGATTTCCATCACCATTATTAGTTTCAAGGTAATCCCGTGATCATTGTGGGTTGGTCGTTTTGAAAAACAGAAGGGTGCCAAAAAATGTATTCTTGTTGTTATGTGACACATTTTTAAAGAACTAAACAGTGCTTGTGTTAAAGTGGAATATTTTCTGTTTGTTTTCTTCAAAATAACCAAATTATAAATCAGATGCAGCCTTTAACTGCCAGCAGTTAAGATTGCGGTTTGTCTTATTTTCTACCAGGAAACAAAGACTCCCAGTTCTTTTCACGCCCCTGGAGCAAGAGAAGACTGTTGAATTTTGCTGAAAACCATCTGCTTGTTCTGAACAACAGGGGATAAGAACAGACTGGGGTGGAAGCTCTCCAGATAGTTTGGATTGGCTCCTGAGCCTTTTGCCTTCAACGTTCCTTTTGGCATTTTCTCTCTCTCCAGAGATCCTGCAACGCTCGGGGATGTCGGACTTGTTGATACAAAGATTTATCAGCTGTTTATATTTCATATTTAAGTGTAACATTTGTGTGTGTTTGGTTTTTTTGTTGTTGTCGTTTCTTTTTGTTGTCTGAGGTCTCTCTCTCTCTTATTTTATTTTTATTTTTTTTTTATTATCGAACTTGAAAAAGCAACAACCCCCTGTATTTAAAGCCTGTCATTGCATTTCAGAAGTAAACACCAGTGGATGAACACCTGGTTATTTGATTACCCAGGGAAATGTAAGACCCCTCCTGCTGACATTAGATACTTTGCGTTTGTCATTAAAGTTCTAGTTTGGTTTTATTTTGACAGTTACGACTCGCTTTTTGTCAGAAAGTTGAATTGGAAGTATCTCATCCAGGCCAAACAGCTGTGTCATACAGATTGTGTAAACCAACTGTTTGTAGTGCGTTTGTGTTCATGCGTTTTTGCACATAATAAAACTACCAGCATGTTGTCAGAAATGCACATATGCAAACATTTACATTCTGTCTGCATCAAAAACACAAACATGGGACAGATCTGGGTCTTAACAACCAGTTATATATGATACAACTCTAGATTGATAGTGAAATGAATACTTTTCATGTGTTCTTGATATATCAGTGACTTTATCCCACCCATATTTACAAGATTGCTGTCAAACTGATCCTCCCACAGAAACCAACCAGAATTTTTCATTCATGTCAGCATGTTTAGAACATGCTAAATGATGTAACATCCTCAACAAGGATACTTACTCATATAACCTGCAAGTGTGTAATGTGCATAAGAATGAAAGCTAAAGATGAAAGCATTTTAAATTGTTTAAATATAGTTAAATTATACAAGGAATATTAGTGATTTTTTTCACACATTGAACATAAACCTCTACGTGAGATACAATTATTATATAAATTAACTCTTACCACTTTATAGTGAAACTTCCATAGCAAAAGCTTATTTTACAAGTAAGAGCTATTCATTATTTTTAAGCCACCTTCTATAACATTATTCATTATTAATAGTTTAGCTAAATAAATAACAACATAAAATATTTCTTAATGATGGTAGTCTTATTAATCTAAACTAAAGGAGTTCACATTTTTACTCTTCCTTTTATGTCATGTGAATAAAACTATGTGATAGAAATCTGCAGCTTTGACATGAATCTGATCCATGATGCACTAAAACTGAATTTTTAGATTGTACATGGCTTGTTGCACATAGCTTCAACACCAGCTGCTGCCTTTCTGCTTGCAGTTTGCATGCATAGATTTTTCTCTGGCTATTCCAGTTTCCTCCTACAGATCAACAACATCCAACTATCCATCTGTTTTCTGAACTGTGTCATCCTAGAGTCATAGGGAGTTGATATCTCTCCAGTCTATGTTTCAGCGACAGGCAGAGGACAGGCACATCCTCGCACTCTCTTAACCTTTTGTGCTTTTTCGTTTGACTAGCTTTTCTAATTGTAAATAATTTGTGTATATCATCCACCACTGAAATGTCCAGCTGTAGTCTTTGGTTCATTGTCCAGCAGATGTTTTGTTGTCTCTCTGCTCCAACACACCTGTGTTGAATAAGTAATTAATGAGCAGGCCTCTACCGAGTGAGGTGAGTGTGTGATGGTGGTCCACAAGAACAAGGATTGGACAACAATAATCTACAGCAAAGCTTTGGGCTTACCATTAAAAACAAAAGTGCTAGGCTAAAGCTACATGTGTGTGCATCCTACAGAAACATGGATATGTGACTTGGGTGGGTGAAGAGACCGAGGCATTATATTTACATATATTTAGAGCAGATTTCATGTAAAAATGTCACATCTTTCATAAAGAATATTCAGTTTGTTGCATTTTTGTTTTGTTTTGCAGTTTTGATTGAAAATAAGCAACATCCAGCTGTCATGTCAATGAAGCATCCCCAACTCCACAGACCTAACTGTTGTGGAGGGAAGCATGCATAAATTTGTCATTTATTTCTGAATATTTTCAAGAAGATAGCATTAGAAATGGTTCTGTGTGTGAAAAGAAACCAAGCTATTGCCACAATTACAGCAGGGTCATACAGTGAAGATGCAGTCAGTACAGATGACTTCTCATGGGGGCTGCATCTAAATGCTCATTGATTAAACCTGTTGAGGTGCAGGTAAAAAACATGATCTGTGACATGTGAAAGAGGAAAGAGTAGAAAAGATGATGCAAAAAAGATTAGTTCCCAACCTGACCCTGGAAAAAAAGAAAAAGGAAAAAAAAAGGAGAAATAAAAAAAAAATTGAGGTGTTATCCGTTAGGGGAGACACATGTCAGAGACTCACAAGTCTTAACTGACCCAGCACTCCCCACTTTTTCTGGAGGCTTTAAATCCTCCCCTCCCAAGTTCAGAGTCAATTTGTTATCAAATCAAGCGTCGAGCGTCTGATTCATTGATATTCAGCACTCCGGCTGATTTATATGCAGAATGTAAAACAGATGCCTTATGCGATACATATTTATGGTGAGCCCTGCTCTCACAAGATTTATTATAGGTTCTTTCATCTGGGTGTGCATGAGCTGCGCTATGATGACTTGTATTTCCTCTCAGCTGCCAATGCCAAACTCATTAAAAAGAGGTGTGACCATTAATATACATTGTAATACTGACAGCTCCTAATTTATTACCCGAGCACATGTTTGGGGCTTCTTCCCTTCTTTCCCTTTACAATAGGGAAAGTCAGTTTCTTCTTCTTCTTCTTCTTCTTCTTCTTCTTCTTTTTTTTGGGGGGGGGGGGTCTTGTATCTTGGCTGTAGAAAAATTGAGGCTCTATGAAGGGCAACTCTTGAATTTAGCATTTTTTTCTTTATTAGTTCACTTTGCATTATTTGATCAAAAAAACAAAATTTAGACTTTTTTTTACCTATTGCATGTTTTTTCACACATGCCTGCAATTTTGTACAGCTTTACATCTCCTCTACGCTTTTTAAGGCTATCAGTCCATTAATCCATTATCGACTGATTATCCAGTGCCGGGTCGTTTGGGTAGCAGCCTAAGCAGAGAGGCCCAGACTTCCCTCTCCCTAGCCACTTGGGTCAGCTTGCGTCCCCCTGCCAGCTGAGAAACATAGACCCTCAAGCGTGTCCTGGGTTTTCCTTAAGGTCTTATTCCGGTTGGACGTGCCCTGAAAACCTCATCAAGAACATATCCTAACTAGATGCTCGAACCACCTCAACTGGCTCCTCTCGATGTGGAGGAGCAGCGGGTCTACTCCGCCGGATGACCGAGCTTCTCAACCTATCTCTAAAGTAGAGCTCAGACACCCTGCAGGAAAATTCATTTCCCTGTTTGTATTTGCAAACTCATTGTTTTGGTTACTACCCAAAGCTCGTGACCTTAGGTGAGGGTGGGAACTTCGACCTGTTAATTTAGACCTTCACATTTCGGCTCAGCTCTCTCTTCATTACGATGGTCTGCTACAATGCTCGCATCACTGAAGATGCAGCACCAATCCGCCAATCGATCTTTCCCTCACTTGTGAACAAGACCCCAAGATACCTAAACTCCTCCACTTGAGGCAGGACCTCGTCCCTGATCTGAAGAAGGCCTTCTACCCTTTTACAACTCAATACTATGGTTTCAGATTTAAAGGAGCTGATTCTCGTCCAACCCGCTTCACCCTCGGCTGCGAACCGTTCCAGCGAAAGCCGGAGATCACTGTCTAATGAATTAAGCAGGACCACATCATCTGCAAAAGGCAGAGACTCAATCCTTAGGCCACCATAACAGATCCCCTCAACAGCTTAGCTGTGCCTAGAAGTCCTTTTTTATTAAAATTATGAACAGAATCGATGATAAAGGGAAGCTTTGGCGAAGTTCAGCTCTCACCAGGAATGATGTGTACCGAGCTCTGACACCGATCATACAGGGACCTAACAGCCTGTATCAGAGGGCCTTTAAATGCATGTAATGAAAAGCTAATGAAGAAAATAAAGTAAGATTTTTTTTTACCAAACAACAAATTTGAGCCATCTTTAATATTACAAAATGAAATTATATATATATATAT
>SSNQ01034754.1:2070805-2154348 GCA_006942095.1 Nothobranchius kuhntae
CCCCCCCCCCCCCCCCCCCCCCCCATGTCTCCTCCTCTCAGGCTTTTTCTCCCTCTCCACCACCCCTGAGACTAAATGCCTAAAAAGAAAAGAAAGAACACCATTTTTGCTAATTAGTTGAGGACTTAACAGGCGCAGGATATGCTGCTTTAGTATTTCATCTGCTGTCCACGGGCTGTCGACCGTCCTGTGAAGTTGAGCCTGTGTGGCTAAAAGAGTGGAATAAAGGAGCCGGGCAGACACACAAATGCTTCAGTGGAGATCCTGAACAGGCCTCCAGTGGGGCTTGAGCACAAAATGGGGGCCAATCATCAGTATTTAACATTTGGGGATAAAGAAGCCTTAAATTAGAAGTATAAATGGATTTGTACCCCACCCCCATCTTTAGAAATGTTCACAGGACTTTTTTTAACAGAAGTATTTTCTCTGAAGACATTTTTGGCAAATACAAATGTGTGGAGTTTCTTTGAATGTATAATAACTACATTTTAAGTTAATATTAATTGAACACGTATTCAGGTTCTTTTCAGGATTTCTGCCATAAAATGATTTTCATACACATCTTTTGAGAATGTACATTGAAAACTTTAAAGGACTGGGCCTGATTACATCAATAAAACAATTAAACGTCAGTTGATTAACTTTTTTTAAATGGTCTTAAACTGCTTTTATAAAAAAACATCTTTGCCTTTTACATATACATACACACACACACACACACACACACACACACACACACACACACACACACACACACACACACACATACACACATATATATATATATATATATATATGGGTGGGGCTTAAAAATATTCAGACTTTGTAATTAATTAATCTAGATCAACCATATTTTTTCATTCAAGACAACTTGCCCCCAGGCTATTTTGTTTTAGTAAAAATAATGCTAGTGAAGCACGAATGACATACTCACATTTTAATGAGCATTTCTGTAACCACGAGGTCTATTTTGTTACTTTGGTCTCATTATAAAGGTAACCATTGTGGAATTTTTTGGGATGTGTAAACATCACCATGTGTTATTGATGAAGCGTAAATGGACATGGAGCATTGTAAATGTTGTGTACTGAACTGTATATTGTGTGTATACCTGTCCCTCCTGCTGTAACAAACTTCATGTGGATAAAGTTTCTGTCTGTCTGCATTCTAAAAAAACTAGAAAACACAACAGTAATAAATAGGATTTTTTTATTCCTTTCTTTTCTTCATGAAGAGTGATTTGTCATGATCCGTTGAAATGCAGGTTTAGTTGTTTTTGGAACATGTAAACATGTTTACATGGTCTTATAGGCCAGGCTATGCAGTTTTCATAGACGTGCTGCTTGATTATATTTATCCATATATAGGGCATACATTTAATGCAAAACTTAATCAGCCCCCCAATTGGGGGATACTCGGGCTCAAGCGTTAATTTTTTTAACATGTAGATTTTTCTAATTAATTAATCGTGATTACCGCGGTATATTCCCACCCTTTATATCGGGTTTCTATTCACTCAAATTTTTTATGCGCTCAGTGTATTTGCAGCTACTGTAAAACGTGTGCAGCAAACAGATAAAATCTGTTCCTAAATGGGCATGAAAATACAAAGTTCAAGCCTTATATAATCATTTACGATACATACCCCTCCAGGTCAGTTACAAGATCATTTTAAAACTTTGTTCACAATCATATTAACTCGTGCTTCTGAAAAAAATCACCCTATTGCAGGGGAAGAACTGACGTGGTGAGAATGAGTATCTGAGATGTAGAGAGGCACAACAAAGTGGAAAATTAACAGAGTGGAAACTTAATAAACAGTTCTTTCACTGCAGCACAACTCGGGGTAATTCCCTCAGGAAGAGAAAAAGGCCAAGAGCAGAGGAATGGCAATGAGACTCCTCTGCTGTGTCAAGACAGGAAGTCAGGGGTGAGAAGATGGAATCTGAGAGTCAGAGTTCAGCAATCACTATTAAAACAGGGCAGCGTGTCTCTGGCTCGTTACAGCAGCTCAGCATTTCAGCTTTTAAAGAGCTGCTAAAATACCGTCCTCCCTGACAACCGAGTCAGATAAACCATCTGCCAAATGCACGATTGCTAGCTCTGTTGTCATGCCCTAAAACACTAGAAAACTCTGTGTCGTGGTTATATTGCATGGGGATGAAGCGGCGGGGGTTGCTGGCATTCCCAGCTACTTCTCTTAAATGGGTGTATTTATCAGAGATGTAAGACACACATCCTATTAAACCAAGGGCACCGGAGAAATTCCTTACATGATCACCGCAGGCCCATAACTGTCGGGGACAAAAATGGAAGCTGAGCAGTTTGTCAGTTATATGGAGCAATAACCAACTTAAAGAAGAGTGGTAATAGAGCCATTTACCCGATCCAGGGGAAAAGAAACGAAGAGAAAGGAGCCCCCACCATGACAGTATCACCCCACCCCCAACACGCACACACACACACACACACCACACACACACACACACACACACACACACACGAGTCAATATAAAATCAGGTTTACACACATTAACTTAGATATATATTTTTGATCACGCTTTCTTTATCCTTTTAATTTCTATACATCAGTGAATCGTGCACTGAACTTAAAACATGCAGCTAAAAATATACGTGTATGTTTAAATAAGAGATTTGAACTTTATTACTTAACACCATTATCACCTTACATTGTTTAAGTCATTACGGCCTCAAATAAACAAAATACGAGAAGCTCTTTTCTTGAATGCATGAATAAATAAAACATGATTTTTTTATTATTATTTTAAGTCACGAACTCGTGAGATCTGTGTAAAATCAGCCGGGTTGGTTAAATCTTAAATGTAGAATTCAGATTTGTGTAATTCCTGCACGAATCTAAATGTGAACTGCCTTCTTTACCTAAGGGTTCTGATTTAGAATTTGTGAACAACTTTACACCAAAAATTCAAACTTCATCAACATTATTTTGCTTTATGCATGTAAACAATGTTTAAATAGACTTATTTTGGTTTTGCAAGCTGAGGAAGAATGAGAACAGTTTCAGTATGTTTAAAGTTCAAGTCACTCCATAAAGCTGCAGAGTTTTAAGTGTGTTCGTAAGGTTAAGAACATTAAGTAAGACATTGTTTTCCAACCACTGATGTAGCTGCTTGTCGTGACAGATTACCAGTGTGAGACTAAATGTTTTGTTGTTCCTGTGGTTTGTCTTGTTATTGTTGTTGTCACTGTGGTAGCTGTTCTTGTCCCACACACACACACACACACACACACACACACACACACACACACACACACACACACACACACACACACACACACACACACATACGCACGCGTTGCTGCACACATTGACTTGTTTTATTGAAAGTGCTGAAGGCTACTGATGCAGGGAGGCGAACACACAGTAGCTTAACTCATTATGCCTCTTTCTTTCTTTGACGGGGAGAGCAGAAACGCTGAGTAATCGGACTGCAGGAAGTGGAGTGAGGTTAGAAAGCAGCAATCTGGGATTCCTTAAAAGAGGAAGAATAAATAAATAAATAACACAAGTGGATTAGGATGGTTTTACCAGCCAGGATGGAATAATTAACATAAATCATGATAAATGTTTTGCAGCCAAAAGAAGAATCAATCGACGCAAGAAAAAGGAAATAAATTAATAGCTACAATCAAGCTGTGCAGCTTCATAACTGTGTATGTGTGTGTGTGTGTGTGTGTGTGTGTGTGAATGTTGCTGAGCAGTCAGACAGGATAATGCGCTGAAATCCTCTGAACCGGGAGCAGCTGGGGCCACTTGAGGCAGGAGCAAGCAGGCAGATTGAGTAGCAGGTCTCCAACAGAAATGTGATTATTTATGTGATCATGCAAGAAATATCCATCCTGTTGCTTGTGAGAGCTTTCTAGATGGGAACTTCGAACTCTTCTGCTCTCCAATTGTGGTCTAAAATTGCAGTATAACTGCTCCCCCTGGTGTGCTTCTCCCTACACTGCCTGGGAGAATAATCTGGCGTAATTAGCATGCACTCTGAGGGTCAAAGGACCAGCTTGGTAGGAGGCCGTTTGGACATAATTGCTCAGGATCAGTAGCCTTTTTATTACCCACTTCTCTTGACAGCCCGAAAATAAATTCCGTCACTGCTCTGAACGGAAAAGCAACTGAACACAATAAAATGGCAATTCATTTTTGTAATTTGATATGATAGGTTTAGTTTCTGGGTCTAACATTGAGTTTTTAGGGTTGATCTCTCTGTCAGAAGTTGAAAACATTGGAAGAGGAAATCTGATAGACCACATTGCTGTTTTCTATCCATATCTTTACATTTGCAAAGACACAATGTATATACTCATAATACTGTAAGCTCATAAATCACAGCAGTTTAATGTTCCACAAAAACCCCAACATCCTTTTTGTGTTAAATCATCACTTTGTTAACGGAGACACGAGAGCAGACAGGAAAGCCGAGAAGATATTGCCGTATCCCCCCCCCCCCCAGAATGAAGCATGGGAGTGTGTAGATTCAGCCCTTCAGTCAAATATGCTGCCATGCAAGGGATTAGAGGTCTGTGAAGCACCAGGTCTTGACCTGCAAGCCTTGGAGCCTGGCTGTAACCTGACCTGGTACCAGGTGTATGCCTGTGGGGTCAAAGGGTTGGAAAAGCATGCAACAAAAAGACAGCTCCTCAATAAAACCCTCACTGCTCCAATTAACCATTTTAAACCTCATATTTATTTCCCCCAAACAGCTTGTGCAGCGTACAAAACAATCCCAGTACGTGGCAAAAAAAAAAAAAAAAAAAACACCTCATATAACCCTAATTGCAGCAGCCTGCACAAATGTCAGCTAAATGAAATGTGAAGTGTGTATATCCTAATAGAGAGAATGTTAATGGCATGCTTACTCCCTGCAACCGCCTTGGCTTTGCTTTTACTTTCAAAATAATTTACTGCATCTCTAAAGCTCCCTGTCATCTGCAGCCGGAGACCCATAACTGTCATGCAAGTCGATCATTTACCGTGCGATCTCCTAAGTGTCGCGTGTTAATGGGTGGAAGCTTTAGAAAACATCGGGAAATAACTAACACCTATGGAAGCGACAGATCATTTCTGTACAGAAGAAAACTGTATCAATTTCTAACACATTCAGGGCTGTGGTGTTTAATCACACCACCTGCCAGGAAGACTTCCATTCCTCAACAGCACGTCAGAGGAGAAGTCTTTAGGTGTGCTCACATAGGGATGGATGTAGCTGAGTGGGATTTTCCCTCCGGTTCTAGTTTGGCTCAAGGGAGGAGCGTCAATTCTGGTGAAAAGGTCAATTTAGCATGAAACAATCACTTGTTCTAGTTATGTCTGATATTTGTCTAATTACTAAAAACTGATGCTTAAAATGAAAAATATAAATAAATAACATCAGCAAACTGTTTTGCAGAAAATCATTTCCAGGCGTGAGCGTGATGAACTTATACTTTGGGATCATTCTCATTATTTGGGGCATTCCAGGCCGCCATGACCTACTGGCTTAAAATGACTGCGTTTGAACGAGTCTCTGGCCTCAGAGGGTTATTAATTGCTCCAGCATGCCCTCTCACAATGTGTTTGGATAGGTGTTTCTTGTAGCTAACAAAAAGCCTTTGTGTGGCTTCACTTTAGTCTGTGACTCAATTAGGGAAGGAAATGAGAGTAAATACAAAAAGCTATTGTCCTTCTACAGGCTCAAGCTCCTGCTGAAGATGATGTTACATAAGTTTACTGTATCTTGTCTGCAGTGAGCAGTGTTTATAGCAGCTAAGAAGGACATCAGAAAGGAGGACAGAGTGATTATAAAATGTAAGACATCTGAGAGGTAATTTCTGACCCAAAATATAGTTCTGTTATACCCAGCAATGATTACAGCTGTCTGATCTGCATGTTAAAATCAAAATATGTGAAGAAAATTGGTGCTGTTTCGTTAAAAAAGGCAAGTTTATAATTGGTGGAACAGCCAGTGACTTTTATTTAAAAGCTAAATCATGCTACAGTAAGGAACTGGAGCTAATTTTCTATTATGTTAATTAAAAAATGGAAAAAATAAGTCTGATTTTCTGAAAATTTTAGATCTTTTTGCTTTTAAATTTTATTAAAGTGTTTTTCTAGTCAGAGTGGCTCTTTCAGCAGGACCTCCCTAACCTTTCAGACTCTTTCCTGTGTAACAGTGTTGACAGTCTGCTTTGTCCCTGCGTTTCACCTCTGTGCATCCCTGCCTACTCGGCTCCTCCTGTTCACCATACCATCCCTGGAAAAGGGAATTCCTACTGAGGCAAAATTCAGCATGCACTTGTCAAATGACCCATGACCACGGGCGGGCAAGGTCACCGATGCTGACTTTTAAAACCACTTTTGTTGTCGTGTTAGTCTCCCTGTCTCCCTGCCTGAAATAGTAAGTTTGATACCGGTGTAATAAAAAAGGGGAAGAACATAAAAGAGAGACAGTCTGGACAAACCTGCAGCTTTAACGCCCTCCAGGCTCTAACTGACAAAAACATCAAGACAAATTGACAGCAAAGTATGAGGAGAACAAAACCCCAAAGGATGTTGGAAAGATGAGGGGGTGCAAAAGGTGACAAAGCACCAGAAACTGCTCGCTAAATAAAAGTGCAATTTAGCACCGTTATAGTTTTCTTGTCTTGTAAGCTGCAACTGTGAGGTAACACTGTGGAGTGCCACTCAACATGAGTCTGCTGTGGAATCCTAGTATCCTGTTACTGTGGATTTAAACAGCATTTACCACAACATAATTCTATATCATGTGTTAGAAATTGTTGTTTGAGTTAATTGCAGAATCCTTACTACTACATTTGATTGGTTACCACTTCTATAATTTTCTTCTAATAAAATACTTCCTAGTAAAAAGGATAAAGCCAGATTTGGTTTTTGATTAGAAAAGAAATCAGTATTTGTGAAACATGTTGGAAAAGGTAAAGCCTAAAGCTCACTGATGGGCCCAAACTGTGGATACATTGTTTAAATTTTGGTTGTCTACATAGGATAAGATTAGGGATGGGTACCTGTAACATTTGAATCAATACGGTATAAATCCCCGGTACATACATACGAATTGACACTGATACTTAACGGTACCCGTTACACAGAAGCAAACATCTTTGCTGTGAACCAAATTTACTGAGTATCTTCATTCCTTTTTTCCATTCTTTTTCAGTTTATTATTCTTACTCAGAAGTTAGAATTTTCGAGGACAAATCACCCATCACATGTAGTGAAGTGAAGCCAAACTTACGTACGCGTTTGCTTTCTTCTAGTCAGAATTTCGGATTTCCGAGAAGAAAGCAAACCATTAGCTGAATGGAAGCTAACATTTTAAGCTGACTTTATCTTGAACATTTTATTTACCGACTGGAGCAAATTATGATGATGATGCCTAACTTAGATCATTGTCGCTGATTTCATCTTCACCCAGTTACCCATCTCATTTAGTGAAGTAGACCCAAACACTTTAGATCGCTTCCTCTCTGTGATTTTGCTTGCTTTGTTTACATATCGCCCTGCAGCGACTGACGACATAATGCTAATGGGCTCGACACACGGGAGGCGACATCGCCTCTCCTCCATTCATTTTCAATGAGACATGCGTGACAAAGCGTTAATCGCGGGTCTCCCTCCTACCAAGCGAAACGCGAAAAACGTGCGTGTGAAATTTTGCGCTTGTGCACATGTCGTGCACAGGCGACCCAGCGACGCGATCCCAGAAAGTTGAAACACTTTCAACTTTTCATCGCTGTCGCTCGGACGAGGACCAATCAACAGAACGCGTAGACGGCTTTGCTGCTGGCCGCGGATCGCCTCCCGTGTGTTGGGCTCGACACATGCGAGGCGACAAAAGACCGTGATCAGCGAAATTTGTCGTTGTCGCTTTTATTACCTGACACACGGGAGGCGATCCGCGGCAGCGGCCAGCGGCAAAGCCATTCTGTTCCATGGCGAAATTGAAACTTCCGTTGTTTTGTTTGGCTGTGTCAGGTTGGAGGGAATTAAGGTTATTTAAGCGGCTCAGAGTTAATAAAGTGGTAGATATGATGTTTCACAAGGTGCTGCTAGAGTTGTGTGAAATCTTACTTCTGATTTTACTATATAAAACATAATAATAATTAACTTCTTCTTCATGTTTGCTCGGAGATGTACGGAGCATCCTGTCCGCTCATTGGTCAGTGAATGAAACCTCCGTTGATTGGTCCTTGTCCGAGCGATGAAAAGTTGAAAATGTTTAAACTTTCTGGGATTGCGTCGCTGGGTTGAATGTTCACTTGGATGATGTCGCCTCCCGTGTGTCGAGCCCATAATGCGCCGGTGCTGCATCTTGGCAAATCGCTGTCTCACAAGTTCTCGTAATGAAGGACGGGTACCGAAACAAGGCACCATTTAATATGACATGAATCGGTACTCAGTCTGTACTATGGAACTTGGTCGATGCCTTAAAAAGTACTGAATTCTGTACCCATCTCTAGATAAGACTGCTGTGCTGGTGAGAATAACAAACAATAAGAAATGTGAGAGGGTATATTTCATGTCAACACTTTCATTGAGTTATAAGTTTAGGACGATGTTAAAGCTGGAGTTTGAAGGCTAAATGTTTTTCAGTTACTTACAAATGCTTAAATTTGAGAATCTGACTGTGAGGTAAAAAAGGCAATCTCATTTATATTCCATCTAAGTCCCTCCACTGACCTCTAGAACAAAATGAATCATTTAAGCGAGCTGGTTGGCCAATAGATTTATGTATATACATGGTGTTGTCATTGTAGTCACTTTGTCGCTATTTCGAATAGGGCAATAAATCTCAATGTTATTGTTATCAAAATTTCTGATTCTTACTTATCATTTTCCCCATGTCAATAAATTCAATAAATAAAAAAAATGAAAATATGAGTGTAGGTTAGGCCTTTAAGAAACTGTACCACCTTGAGTCAGGTGACAACAAGGGCGTTTCTCAATGCCAAGGAACGTTGCCTTAATGTCTTGGCCCCTCCCCAGTTGCCTAGGAGATACGTCATCGGAAGATCGCCAAGACGTGTTCCAATGTTCATGTTCTACCGAGGCGTGATTTCTCCATTTGTTAGCCGTTTAGCTAGCTGAGTGAAGATACATGGGAGGTGTCTTGTAGCCTAGCTTGGTCAAAAATTACCCACAATACACTGCTGTATATTCAAAAAGACGGCGGATCAGAAGGCGGCAACTACTTCGAGACAATTTGCAAGTTTAAAAGTAAGTCAACTAATTTCAAATGTTTTTTTTTTTTAATCCATAGAAGTTATCTATGGTTGACTAGTTGCTTATTAGTTGCAGCTTCGGTGGCTAGCAGGTAGTAACTCGCTTACATATTTAGTTTAACAAATATATACACGATTTAAAAAGTAAAAGGCTCGCTATATATTTATGTTGAAACTAACACTTATAAAATATAACGTTATCTCCCATGTCACGTGACGTTACGTGACCGCCGTGGAAGCTGTGGTCACGTGATGCAAGTCTGTTCCATTTAATCATTTTCTTTGACCAAGGTAGGACAGTGTCCTCGTAAACAAGGCGCCTGGCCTCACAAGACATTGCCTCGCAAGGCCAGGCGCCTTGGCATTGAGAAACAGTCCATGACTCATTGTAATACACGTGACAGCCCCATCTAGTGGACAACTTTTCTTTCTGCACAAACATGTAGTTATCGTCCATTTATTGTTATTGAGGTAAAATCCTCAATATATTGTGATATTGATTTTAGCCATATCACCCAGCCTTGATTTCCAATCATTTTTCAGACCCCTTGCAAGTTTTTTTTCTTCCTGTAAAGTGCCTATCAGCTAACCCACCTACATTTCTGAGGCTACTTTCTGTAGAACTTTACTGTCAATATTTACTACAGATTAGCAAAACCTCAACATGCTCTCCACACAATCCTTCCAGATAATAGGAGAGAGAATGATATGCGCATGTGCATGCATAGTTTTACATCGACTATGTGATCACAAACCTTTATCGGTCGGGCCAAAAGTCGCTTTGGTCCTGCAGGCATTTAACAAAAAGCTAATGTAGCAGGAGTTAGTTTGAGAACCACCAGCTTCTTAACACATGCAGGTCTGTGGCTCAATAGTTATTTCCTTCACTGACACCAGCCTGGTTCAGTCATATCACGAGTCACCTGTTCCCTTTTTCTCTGTGCACTGGTGTGCAAAGCTACGTAACTTTATCTATTAGGATCTTCTGAGATGGAACGAAAATGCAACAGAGCATAGCTTTCAGTTTTGTCCAATAGGGGAGGGGGAGCAAGGGCAGAAGCTACAGCATTCAAATTTCAAAATCTCCTCCTTTTCCTTGATGACATCACTCTACAGACTAAAGCTTCAATAACTTTACATATGCTATTGATGAAACTAAAAGCAAAGTCAATAATTAAAAAGTAAAAAAAAAAACATTTTAAGGCAAGCCTAACTGATGTAGCTTGTATCGACAGAATTAAACAAAAAACTACAACAAGTATTTCTAAAATTCTGGTCAGACTGACAACAAATCCTAGTTTCTGAACACAGTTTAATTTAATATCATACATCCTTTATAATGAAATACTGGGATAGTCACACGACACTTGTGATCTTTACTCAAGACACAAATGGTGCAAGGTAATCAGTAAACAGTATGAGCTGATTTGTAGGCTACACAGAAACACAACAATGATGGAGATCTTAAACATTCTGATCAGTCTCTAGCTTTTTGTCTGACTTTGAAGCAGGCAATGGCTGCAGGGAGCAAGGCAGAAAGTTCCATCCCCAGCTGATCGGTGGCTGACAGTTGTCAACACCATGTTTTTGGGCTGTGGCAGCATGCTAGAACCCACAATGAAGCAGGTACTGAATAGGTAGGGGAAAGTTGAGAGAAAATTTCAAACCTTGCTGCTGGAAAAGGCAGTCAAACTGAACTGCACCCATCAAAGTCATGCTGAGTCGTGCTGTTGGAAAATGGGCTCTAAAGACTAACTAGGCTTCAGCCTAGTTTATACTTCTACCAGAAACTTTGCGCTAAAGCACACACAAATTGACAGAGACATTTTCCATTTATACTTCTCCGTGGGTGTTGTGAAGAAATTCTTCACCAGCACAGCAGAGGGCGTAGAGCTTTTCTGGTGCATCATACCATCAGAGGTGTGGACTCGAGTCACATGACTTGGACTCAAGTCAGACTCGAGTCATTGTTTCAGTGACTTCTGACTTGATTTGATACAATATATAAAGACTTACTACTTAACTCTGACTTGAATGTCAATGGCTTGCGACTTGAATAGACTTGCATCTGTTGACTTGATGATGACTTGAGCATATTTGATATTTTAGCACAAAAGTGACTCAACATGGACAAAAATCATACATCATTCTTCATTCTGGGTGTGATCTTGTACTGCTACATGCAGCAGCACTTTGTTTATAATCAGTTTCAGTTGCACTTTCAGCTTGTTTGAGCAAATAAATGAAGCTTTAAGAAGCTTTATTTCTGGAATTTATTTATTATCATTACCATTAAATTGAAGTTGGACAGATGACTTGATTATGACTTGATATTTAATCAACTGACACTGGGATGTGGGAAGAGTTTTGCTGGATGTATGACTACCATCAGTTGAAATTACCAGGATAGTGTTGGCGAGTTGGAAATTGTTGGAAGAAATATTAAGAAAAAAAGGAGTAACACAATTAACTTTAAGTGATGTATGTGAATACAGCAAAAGTTGCAAGTATCTTCTTCCCACCAACGATTATAGCAGGAAATGTTTGTTTTGTCTCATTGTGTAAAAAAAAGTAAGTCTTTGCAGGAGAAACATGGTTAGTATAATTGGGGTTAAATGGAGTGAGTCCCAACTCGTGTATTCTTTCTCTCTCTGTTTTTTTTTTCTTTTTTAGATTTGCATATTGTCAACCAATAGGCTTAAAGCATGCAAAACATAGTTTCCATGATTGTAACGGCAGCACTGAAAAGTGACTCCTCCTCTCCAGCTCTGCAGGCTTTGTTCAGGATCTCGGCCCAGGATTTTCAGCATAACTGCACACATCAAGCCTCATTCAACAGAGCGAATTAAACTGTAAAGCAATCTAAGGTGAAATCTCTGTTTGATCATCTTATTAGTGTGAATTGCGCTATTTCTCTCTGGCTCAAGGTTAGTCAGGCCTGTTCTTGGTTTCAGTATCAATCATTTTACCTGGTGGTCTGATGGTTTTTGTGTTGTTTGCTTTGAGGTTTACAGAAACAAATGTTGTTTACTTCAATTCAGTTTCATTTATAAGGCAATAAATGACAACAAAAGTCTAATTCATATCCAAAGCAATATTATAATCAGTCTCAGTAGGTGATAAATAACGCCCATCTACGTACTTCTGGACCATGGGTCCCCAACTGCCATAAAAAAGTGAATGGGAGTCTATTTTCCGATTTTGTTGTGTCAACTACACATTTGATGCCAAGAAAGTGTTTCTTTAAGACAAGTGGCAAAAGTTATTTTAGGCTTTGTGTGAAAAGACGTAACGGACTACAAATGCTCGTCTCACCAAAGTGACATCACTGAACCAGACACAGAAAAGGGAAGAAGAAAATGGCTTTTAATTTTATCCAGATTCTAATCCTTCTTTCGGGACAACAGAAGGAGCATTAAGCATGAAGACAACCATAAATCTGGCCATGTGGTAAGTAGTAGCTACGCTGGGGAGAAGTCATGTGGTGGCGTCATATATGCGTCTAGTGATTTGTAGTCATTTTCGATTTGAATTTTTACAAGCTCATAAATCTGAAGTTATGCATCAGACATCGTTGAAACACATACTTATTTTTTTTAATGGAAGTATGTGCGATTCAGGGCGTAAAGTCAAGCGGAGTAGAAAATAGCTTTTATAGCTCCATTCACTTGCCTCCCAGGAGCCGACTGGAAGGGGAGGAGACTTAGGCTCCATAGAGAAACCAGTTCATTGCATTGAATGTTCACTTGGATGAATACCCCACCATAACCACACCCAGTGCTGTGGTGACAGCTGGAGGAAAAACTCTGACAGAAACCTCTAACAGAACCAGAACTGGGCTTATGATGGGACAAAGATATTACATTTTCTTTTGGTATATCTCTAAATATTTAGGATTCAAAGCTGCATGCATTATCGAGGCAAAAATAAAAGAATAACAGCTCCTTTAAAAGTTTTATTTGAATTTGCTGAAGACATTTTCTATTCAGCCTCTTTACATTTTCAATGAGACATTTAAAGACGATGCTTGTAACTGGACCTGTATGTATTTCTATTGTTCAATGTGTAATGTTCAATTCAATTCCCTTTTCCATAACAAGTATTAACTTTCTGAGTGAGAAAAGAAATTTAACAGCAGAAGAGGAAGCGTGAATGGCAAATAGTCAGCATAAGTGTGCTTGTTCATTAGGGCAGAAGCCTTTGGTCCTAGAGGGTTGAAAACTGTCACAGAGATCATAATAAACTGTCATCAGAGCAGCCAACAGCTAAATGTGTATGCAATTTGACTAAAACGCTAACTGGTGGCAGGTTTAGGTTAATGAACAAATAAAATTTGAGTAAACATTTGTAATAACTTCCTGATTATTTAATTATATAATTAGGAGTTAGAATAAGAACCAAGAGTCTATTAACATAAGTTAAAACTAAGTTTTAGTAACATCTGTGTTTCACCTGAATTTCTGAACAGATTATCAAAATAACTGCAGCAGATGACAATAAAATAAGGAGGTAAAACCAAGGGGGAAACTCCACCTGCCAAAAGTGAAGCCAACGCAGATGTGATGAGAGTTGCAGTTTTCCCCTTATCCACTAGGGTCTGACTCCAGAAAAAAGCAGGTTCTCATTGACTCCAATGCCATCTTCACAGCAGAAATGAAGATGTTTATAGCCTGGTTCAGAAAACATTTTAGGTTTAATAGTTCACGTTTATGACAAGGGCGGATTTTTTTTGTACTGTTTTATTTGATGTAATTAAAGCTTTAAATTATGAAGTCTAAGAGGTGTGTCCTTTTGATTGACAGGTAACAGATAAGCCGTCTACCCTAGAAGTTTGCTATCCTGCTTACTCTAGAGAAGGCCTCAGCCTCTGTGTCCCTTAAAGAGTTATAGCCCTAGAATACAGAGGGTAGCAGAGTCGCTCAACCGCAATTTTCAGGCTAAGAGCACCCGCCAACTTTCTTTAGCTTTGGTTAGCTCATGGCTTCAGCAGCTCAGAGTTTGATGGGTGTCAATTATTTGCCCCCACCCTCACAACCCAGCTCTCAACTCCCATTTTGTATTTTCCTGGAAGGAGATGCGTAACACGGCCAAGATGCCAGTGGTGAGAACTGCCTTTTGGGCTTCAATTCAGCTCTTCAGAAACCCATGTGTGATAGTGTGAAGGGTCCGTCCATTACATATAGTCAATGGATGTTGCTCTTCTCTGTCCATTTGGCCTGGCTGTGCGCAGTCTTTGATTGTGCTGAGTGGCTGCATATGGGTAAAGGATAAAAACCTGCTTGATGCAGCTTCAGGGAGATCACCTCAGGTGGTCCCAGCAGTTTGGTGAAGCTGTTTCGAAGGCTGATGTCATGTTTTTGTTCTGCTCAGCAATTAAACCAGGTGATTTCAATCAGCACAGTGAATTAACCTGGTTCAGTTGCTGAGCAGAACAAAAACATGACATGGAGATGACTTGATGATTTCACAATGTCACACCTCTGGCTTATAGCAGCTTAAATGGGGGTGAGTGGGCGTGGCTAAATCCAGCTTGTTTTCCTAAGGTAACAAAGTCCTGAAATGGCTCATTGTGGAAGGTACTGAAACTGTCAAGAATAAAACAGTTGGAATTATTTTACATGAGAGGGACTTAGTACAAAAAGCTTCCTAAACAGGTATCCTATGGATCAGATAATTATTATAACGTAAAAAAAAGTCATAAAATGTCCCCTTTAAACAAAGTTCCATGTTTACATTTTGTTTACAATTGGAAAAAAAAGAAAATATAAATAAAAACATCACAGTCCTCGGGTTTATTGCTTTGTTGATGGCATTAGAAGGAAGGAAGTTCAGGATATGTTTCTCTAACTTAAAGTGTTTATTCTACCAAAACGTTGATGATATTAAGACATTTACCTAACATGCCATATCCCCCTGTCTTTGTCTCACTTAAATTTTAAATGAAATGTACGTAATGGTTCATGATAACTTTCAAAAACCTTTAAAAAACGGAGTAATCCAAAAAAATGTACTATTTCATGCAATTATAATAATCACACATTTTCTGGTTTGAATATTTAATGTGAAAATTGACAGATTTCTTCTACTAAATATTAATTGTAGCTAAAGAAGCAGAAACATCTTCAGTAGCTGAGTCACTACTCTGATCTCATTGTGATGAGAATGCATTTTGTTTCCAACAAACTACATTTTTAAAAATTCCACAAACAAACAAATGAAGGCAGTTGCAATAAAGAGCAGCCAGAGTAAACCAAACAAGGAAACCCATTCTTCAGGGGATGTCTGTGCATTCCAGACTTGAGACAAAAAAGTCTGGAATGTTGTTCTTTGAAGATAATTCTTAGACTAAAAATGACTATTTATGTATTATTCATTTGTCCAAGCTGCTATCTTAAATCCTAATTCAATACTTCACTTTTGACTTTTGAATCTCAAATAAATCAGAGTTGTATTTACATTAACTGTTGTTTTACAAGTAGGTGAATAAAATATTGTTTTCCAGTGTATTTAGCACAATCTGTCAAAAATAATGTGTTATTTATAAAAATGTCCCCAATAAACAGGATCATTATTGATGATAAATATTTATGAAACATATGTATGATGTTTCTACAAGTGAGGAGAATGTCTGGGACAAGTTGGTTTATTTTTTAATCATTTTCGGAGACTGAATAGCCATTTGGAGTTCTAATTGCTACCCAAAAAGGTGATCTCCGCCCCACCCTATTTATTCATGATGCTGTTTCTGTTTTACCCATATTGTTACAACCTGTCTAGGAGGGGCAAGGCCATCACATGAAGATGTTTCCAGTTTTGGCAAATTCTAAGTAACCACTTCTTTGTTTGTCTATTTTAAATTACTTATTTACAATATTTACAAGTGATTTAATCTGAAGGTTCAACTAAGAATGAAGGATGATAAAACAGGGCGAACCTAATAAACAGAAAAGTACAAACAAGCTGGTAGACCATGACAGGCCTGCACCAACTAGGAGCAAATCTGAACAGCCAAAGCTCACTAGAGAAGATGGTGCTCATCTTAATCCACACACCAAAGCTGCTAAAAGAAACCAACAGGCTGCAACAACATAATACTCAAAACTTTAGAAAACTGCAGGTTTAGTCCTCTTCAAATGGTTCAACAGGTGATCCCGGAAGAGCCCCCATTTATGCTACGAGTTGGCTCATGAGACGGCAACACAAAATGGAGACTGAACTAATTTTGGAGTTTTAGAGTATTTTTATTAAAATCAGCTGCCACAATGTCACACCTCTGCTATAAGCTGAGAAGATCCGATATCCGGAAGGGGCTAGGAGTATTCCTGCTGCTTCTCCAGCAGCAGCTGTCTCTTCCTTGCACAGGAGAGGTGGTTCTATTCTAATTTCCCTATTTGTGGCATCACAAATGGGGAATTTTTGACACGCCTCCTTGTTTCAGACACATAATTCCTAAAACCAAATATTGACAGAAAAGAGATGGATAGTATTTCATCTCTGCATTTATTTTCTTATGAATTGAATTTAGAGTGTTTAAAGAGACAGTAGAGATCCACATGGCAGCACAAAATGTTGCAAAAGGTGAGTTTTGCATAATATGCCCCCTTTAATTTATCTAATCTTTATAGAGGACATATTGGGCTGTTCTTCTCGAGTGGTTTCCCACATTTATTATTTATATTTGCAAAACATACAACCAGACTTTAGCATTTGAAATAAAAACAAAAGCAGGGCCCTTTTGTGGCTGGTTCCACTACAAGTTTTAAGGTACTACATGGTGGTCAGGACTTTCTGCCCCATCTGCACAAAGTAGTTTCCAAACTGCAACAAAGCAGCACCTAGAAATTTTACATTACTGGTCCATTTTCAACAGAAAAAGAGGTGGAGAACAAACATGTATGTGTGTCAATTGTACAAATGCACAAATCTTCAAATATGTAGTCAAATAAAATTCACAGGGAACAAAACTAAAAAGAAAATTCTGGATGAACAGGTGGGTCAGGGACTTTTGGAAATTGGGCTATCATGAAATTCCCAAACTGACATCACCAACTTCAAATATTAATAAAATGTATTTTTAAGAGTTTATTATAAAACAGATGTCCAAACTGCAACAACCAAATGCTCTTTGTATGAGTTCATATTATGAGCTTAGGGTGGAGGGCAACATAGTGCGTAGTTATGTTTAAGCAGCAAAAGGACTTCGGTTAAGAATTGGGCAACAGTGGTGGTTTCAGTTTGCTGTTTCGTGTGCTTTAAGGCAGTGTCAGCCTCTTTCAGTGTCTAAGCAAGATGACACTCTTTCTCTAACCTTTACTGAGGGATGTGAGTGCTTGAAGAAGATAATTAATGAGTCAGTTGTCACCTCACTCTCACAAAAAACACCAATGTCACTCGGAGGCATGGGGGGTCAATTCTACGTGCTCAGCCAGTGTGGAATCGTGCAAGGAATTCTTCACAAACCAGTGACCAATTTCATGGCAAATTTTCACCAAAGACCACATATGTTTGGGAATGTTGAGCGAAGCAGCAGGGAGCAGTTCAGCTGGATTAAGCCTTGCTCATCAGTTTATCATTCATCAGACAGCTAGAGATTCAAAACAGAAGAAATGAGGAGCAGGAAGAGGGAAAAGAAATCCCAAATTTGCTACAGCCATACCTTACTTTGTAGTTCAGGATTAATGGTAGTTCTGAGAGGCCCTGATGATTTTAAAGCTTCAGATAGGAGCGGGGGTGAAAGAAAGCCAGATCAGAGCAGAGACACCATTAGAGATTGTCATAAATCAAGAGTACTTATGGTAGAGGAATAAGCTTTAAAAGACCATCTGGGTTTTCCAACTCTAACATTTATTCTGAGCTGCCTCCACTGAGAATAAGCTTTTAGGAACAGAATATTCCCCAGTACTACACTTACTCACTTTACTTTGTTACCACTCTGTCAGTGATGAGTAAAGGAAACTGATGTTTTTGAGGAAATACAAAAGAACCAATGAAGATGAACTGACAGCAGCTCCAGGAATGTGATGATTGCCAGTGAAAATGCCTGTGTCACCAATTCACTGCGATCGTCATGTTAGAGCAGAGCTGACACCCATGCTTCACCGAGAGATAAGTGTGAATTTCTCCAAGGCCTTCGCAGGCCTGTCTACTTCCTGCAGACACCTCTTCCTTTTTGCACTTCCTGATGTTATCAAAATCCAGGACCCAGAGTGGACCTTTGTGGCTCATGGCCTCTTCTTCCGCTAGCACACGTGTGCGTCACATTATCTGCTGAGAGGCCAGACGCTACATCCTGTGAGGTGGGGGAGGGGCTGTGCAAGTAATGTCGGTTACAGGAAAAAGGAAGAGGACAAGACCAGGATTAAGTGAGAGAATGGAAGGAACCGAGTACAATATCTGTCCCCTGTCACCTTCAATAACTCCTTAACAACTGTCAACTTTCCAAAACTTAAAAAGACAAACCTGAGGGAAAAGTGACTGACCTAGGGCTGATTAGTGTCAGTGTGAGGACTAGCGCAGAAAACATGAACGATAACATACAAAGTGTGCATTTGCATATGTTGGTTCACCACTTGGCAGTATTGTGAGTGAAAGTCAAGTCATGAGCTCAGTCTGGCTCTGCACACTTAGCTGAGCTCCGAGCTCTTATTTCAATGGATGCCTAAGTAGAGCTTGACTTTGAAGGCTTTGATCCGGAGGCAATGCTATGGCATTTGACTTCTGCCTAAAAAAAAGCAGTGTGTCAGACCTTTGAGGTCATCGGGATCACTTATCGCGGCTGAAAATAACCAGTGGCAAGCCACGAATTGGGGAATCTAAAAGAGGGCTGACATTAGCAGGTGCCCCGAGGTGGAATTGAGACAGCTACAGAGCAGGTCACTGACCTTGGACCACAGAGAACTTCTTCTTCTTTTCTTGTTTCTAAACCCGAAGGCCTGGTATCACTTAGCAGATAGGTTCCTCAGCTGAAATGATGAACAACAGCCTTACTTCATCATGTGCACAACACAGCAAAATTAAACATAAGTGAAGTTTCTACCACAGGTGAAAGTTTTACCACTATGGTTGTTCCGTTTGCATAAATATAATGTTCCCTTTTTGGAAATAAAGGAGTCAAAATAACAAAGACATCCCATTATTTGGTTGTAGAAGACTGACCAGGTTTTCAATCACAACAAAAGAAACACCAAGAGTTGTAACTGTAATTAAGCTGGTCAAGTCTTCTGTACAAATCCTGCACATTTGAATCAAAATTACATTTAAATATGTCAATTTTGACTTGATACCATGGATAATACAAATTAAAATCTTTGCAAAGTAAACTTTTTTCTCACTAACATCCATCCCCAAATTGCATTTCACTGTCACCATTGGTGGTCGTTGTGGCGTTGTATGTTACGAGGATCCTCTAGCATCACTGAAGTAATTGATACAAGTCAACACCAATGAAGCACTGATCCTTAAGTGATATCAGCAAACCGTCTTCATCATTTGTCTGATTGTTAGTCGTCTGCTGCTCAGTCGTTCCGGAAAAATGTCATGTTTGTCTTTAGGGACTGGATGTAATTAAACAGAAAAGAAAAAAATCTGAGCACAAACTTGTAAGATAGTCTTTTTTTTTTGTTCCAAAATTGAATCAAATGACAAAGGTTCCTTCTAAGCTCTAAATAAAGGTGTGGATAAAAAAAAGACCAGCATTTGTGTTTGTCACTACTGTCTATGCATTGCAGGAGGTGGAACCAGATGAAGCCATATACTGTAAAAGCATGGATTATGTAAAACCATGTGTGTGTGTGTGTGTGTGTGTGTGTGTGTGTGTGTGTGTGTGTGTGTGTGTGTGTGTGTGTGTGTGTGTGTGTGTGTGTGGGCGTTCACAGGCTTTGATTTTGGTTTTAAACTAGAGACCTCTTTTTATTGCCTGTGACTTCTTGAATACTTCAGAATAGAAATAAGTAAAATTAAATCATAAAAAATCCCCATTGCATCAGTCTAAAATGATTAAATGACCCAGTTTGCTCTTAACATTTATGTTTTGAGCAGAATAAAAAATGTGCATTTGGCGATGTGTGCCAAAATCTGTTGTCAGCTAAAAAGTGAATAAAAATTCTCCTGCTCAGTGAGATGAAAAATGAGGGTTTAAGACATTTTCCAGGCTAAGTATGCAGTCCCAAAAGCACAACACAATTTATTTCTAATGACCTCATGACCTCTCCTCTTTAGCTAAGCTAAGCCATAAGAAAAGAAGGTTGAATGTTTTTGTGTTGTAAGGTGTAATAAAGACTGCTGGTCGCTCGAGAGGTTTTAGACCTCTAGTCCTGTTAATCCTCAAACCACACAGAGCCCCCGATTGAGCTGCAGCTTGGCCAAATACGAACTGCGTCCTAATAATGGCTTTGGTTCAACATTATTTGTTTCTGACAGTCAAAATCCAAAGGAATTAAATTTACACAGCGCTAAATCCTCACATCTGAGACATGCATGACTTCTTTATAGAAAAGTGCTAACATGGAAGTGCACATCCGTCCATTAGAAAACTCATTAATCTGCGTTACAATCATCATCCAAACATTTATTTCCCTTGCTGCTGTGTGTTTTCTACAATTTAATGTCTCACATCAACCTTTCTACTAAACACACATCCGGCTGTGCACCCTGTAAACACATTTGAAATGTTGCGTTTTATTGCGAAAAGCATTAAAAAGTACATCTCAACACATGTAAGGGTGGCGCGGGCTCAAAGGGGAGGTGTGGCATGTGTGGTAATAGAGTGCAGGACGCAGACAGGGAAAGGAGAGACAGATCAATACGAGTCAGGAAATAAGGTAGAAAAGGTTATTTACTTGACATTGATCTGTTGTAGCGGCAGCAGAGCTTACCCTGTTTCTCTTTTGTTAACCTTTAAGCCTGAGTATACTCACAAATGACGGGGGAGTCAACTAACAGGTGTAATTTATGGATCGAAAGAGGTCACAGTCCCCCAGCCGCTGACTAGTTGCTTATACAGTTTCAGCCATGAAGAAATATCTATTCTAGAAGGATAATAATGACAACTTCACTGGGAGCAGCAGGTTTACGCTCTGGAATGACGATGAGACCAAAACAATGTAAAAACAGATCAAAACAACAGAACACAAGTGTCTGTGATGTTTTAGAAATTTAGACCATTTACTTACGGACTGGCTGATTTTGAAATGAAGAATATAAAGTATTTATCAAGGCGGTGATCAGTTTAGGCACTAGATCTAACATTGATCTGATTTAAATGACAGACGCTGATTCTGCAGACTGAAGGACTGAGCTCTTGTGCTGCGCATTAACACTATCTGGCTTCAGCCCAGTGATGATATCGACACATCCATCATGTCTCTATTTTAGTTCATGATGATGGCACAAACCTGATGCAGCGAATGAAGAACTATTTGTTCCTCCATATGCCAGAACTTGTAATTGTTTTCTCGAGATCTTGCCAAAATTTGCCCTTTGCCAAAATAGCCACATGTTTCCACGAAGGAAAGTCTGACGAGTTGCACGTGATGTTGTGCTGTGGGCATCAATAGATAAAATCTGTAATTTTACAATGATAAATGCATCATTTTTTTGGTTTTGTTTGCCTTTTTGTGTAGAATTTCTGAACAATTCAGTAAAAACTACATTATTTGCTTGTTGGTGAAAATTGAAATGATTCCATTGTTTCTTCATCCTTGGATATCATCTATTATTGGGCATTTTATACTACTACCAAAACCTCATGAAAACTCATTCATTGCATTTCATTTTCGAGATGTTGAAATGTTTTTTTGAGCTTTTTCATTTGACCACACTAACTGACTGAAACCTGGACAGTCCCACCGAGTTTGCAAGGCTGCTAAATAAACATGCATTGGTTGCTTTGGTTCACGACCTTTCCACGAAGCAAAATCGTGGGCTCTAATGGAAACATTCAATGTTGTGTTAAAGGTTTTTTTTCTTTTGTCACACTCCTGGATTCCATTTATTCAGACAAAAGTGGCTGCATTCAAAATACCCTGTGGAGGTAAACATTTATGCTAAACAATGAATACTTGACTAAATACATGCCATGATTTGTCACATAGGGCAAAAAACCCACTGAAAGAGCAATGACGAAACAATGTTTATACATATTTCAATGTCCTTTACAGGTGCATGTGTATATGCACTTTGAAAATCAGTCCATTGTGTATTCTGGCGACTCATTTTCAGGGAGGAAGTAGGCCCATGGGGTGAGCTGACCCCGAACGAGGCAGGAAATTTGTTTTTTTGCTCCAGAACTTGGCTATATCCCACTTTCTAAAGGTGCCTGTCCCACTCACTCACTCTCAAGGACCAAGCCAATCTCCCTTTGTAAATAGAACTATGTTTTATAATTCCCCCTCTTTCTCAGACGACCATATCAATAATGCAGAAGAACCGCATATGCCCAGAACCATGAGATTATTTGTCTGATTTGGGCTGGCAGTTATGGTAATAGTTTTGCTCACAATCTACTCCAGCAACAATGACCACAGATTATAGCCGTTTTCAGATCAAAGAAACTGCAGAGACCCATGATTGATTGCTCACCAACAGACAGAGGGAGGCAGTTCAGTGCCCCCCTTTTGCCTCTGTAACAACGATACAAAATCCTGTTTTTGTTCTAATCTCCTGAATATTCCACCACCTCCCAGATACCAGAGGGTTGACATTAAATGTAATACTCATGCAATATTTTTTTAAGTTTGATAATGGGTAAAGAAAAACACATATGTAATACCACAAGTGTACGTTAAAAATAAACGCAGATAACTATGCTGAAAAAGATGTTTGGCTACATTTTATATCATCACAATGGGACAGAACATGACGTACAATTTTAGGGATTTATCAAGAAGTTGAAAGACATTACATATTCTCTCCATGGAATATGCAGGAACACCAACCATTATGAAACACCTCAATAGTATGAGGATTGCTGTAAAGACACTGACACTAGTCAGTGACTCGATGCAATTTGCTGGCTTCCTTATATAGGAAACGTTTTACTGATTGTCTTAAAAAGCTGGACTATATTGGAATGTTTACTTTGTGAAGTGCCTTGAAATGATTCTTGTCTTGATTTGGCGCAATAAAAATAAACTTGAATAGAAACTGAACTGAATTCAATTCAATTCACACATTGAAATATGGATCATGTATTCCCTGATGAAGAATGAGAGACAAATTTGTCCGTTTACAAAAGTCTCTGAACTACATAAACACATTAGTAATAGAACCATAGTGGAATGTAGATGTGACTGCAATGGTGGAAGGATACCCTTGGAAAAGTGTTACTCCCTCTTTTATCCTGGTGGGGAATTGCTTTGCAACAGTCTTCAGTGGACAGCTCCAAAAGGAAAACGTCTCCGTCAATGAGTGTGCACGACTCCGCACTTGAGCTGAAAGAGATGCATACATCAGTCTTTAGGGTTTGTAGATTAATGTAAAGACAACACAAACCAAGAAACTTTCCCGAATCCCTAAACATCGGGTCTATTAAGATTATCCTTTTTTAGCTCTGTTTTTGTCCATAACATCTGGTCAAAGATTCCTCAAGTATGCCCAGAACAAATAGAATTTACAATTGTTTCCTTCCCTAGGCAACAAAATTGTTTCTATGCATTTATCACTTATTTCCACCCAGTTTTTTACATATTTGAATACACGTGAAAAGACAAAATAAAGTATTTGATACTCAAGTGTCAGCATAACAAAGTTGGTCCAGTGAGCAAGTGAGTGAGAGGTAACCTAGATGCCAATGTAGCCAGTGACTTTAAATACTAAGATCAGTTTCTCTGTCATACTCTTGGTTATGGTATCCTGGAACAATAGTGACATTTGTGGAAAGCCTAAATATAACCTAGGATGCTGTAACCTTGTGATGTTATACTAATTTTCTGGATGTCATTGCTTGCTGTTACAATGACTTTGTATCTAAATACCTTAGTTGTCCAACAAAGAAGCTCATTATCTATTAATGAGACAAAAGCTGTAGCACCATGTGACTAATATAAATTTGCATATTTATTAAAAAGGAGACAAATGTGATTAATGACATCCAGGTATGTCACACGGCGGCTGGGAGGAAGATCAAGACACGTGTCAAGCTCCGATCGGGAATCTAACAGGAGCACCTACACACACAAGCCTGAATTACTGGATGAGGTTAGGTTTGCCTAAAAGCACATTTGGGACCAGTTACATTGCATCTCATAAAACTGATAAACAGTAAACAGTTTAATTAAGTACACAATATGCAATTGGTTTAAGCCATTTCATGACAGTATATTACCAAATCCGCATGCTAATTGCAAGCTAGTTGACTCATTGAATTCAAAAACATTGAACAAAAATGATATAACCTATAAAATATGAGAAATATAAAACACATGAATAAGAAATTGTTTTGATGACAAGGGCATTGTCAGATAAGTGGAGAAGAGCAGTCACTATTTGGCTACTTAGAATGACGGTTAATAGCCTTTTTTACCATTCCAGCTACCCCCTCCCCCCTCTCGTTTAGGGATGGCATTAGAGACTGCAGACTGACATACATTTTTTATAGCTTCATAAAGTCGTCCAATGACCAGGTCACCCTTCTCATAACTAGGGAGCAGAACGCTTGAAAAAAGCCATTCATCACCATGAAAGGGCCTGCTTGTCCAAGCGCCTTCAAACATGCACACAGTCTGGCAAGAGACGCTCGGCACAAATGCTAACGTACTTCTGCCACTAATGCCAGATGACCTTCTCACATCTATTAGCGCGCTGGCTGACGGAGAGGGCAGACACAAGCCCTTCTTGTCTCTTGCAAAGATTTCAATGACAAGGAATGGAAAATATCATGCATGATAATGGCTGTTGCCACCAACAAAGCAATCTTCCCTCCTGTTTTTTTAAACAATACAAGGTAATGTCAGGTGAATATGAAATAATCTATGATTAATTATACACACAAGGAAACTTTGTGTCTGACTGCATTGCCAGGAAATTAGTTGTTATTGTAGAGGGGCAGTTGGAGGTAATCTAACAGAATAACATGACTTCCTTTTTTAAATGTGTCCCCTTTGATTTGGCAAGTCCTCCAGAGTAGGACTGGAACGCCCCTTGCAGACAAACCATCAGACCACCAAACCCCATTAGTGTGCAATTAGTGACAGCTGGTGGGTTGTCAGCTTTGTAATGGCCTCAAAAGGAGTACCCATGGAATACAAAAATCCGCCAGTGGTTTAAAGCTTGGCTATAAAAATTGAAGCAAAAAGAAGACTCATGTACAGACGATCGCAAACATAAATATACCGTCATTTTCAAACATCAAATAGCAGATCCTGCCAAGTACTGCTTGTATGATTTTTTTTAATTCAAGTTATTATAAAGAAAATACATTGAGGTTGAGGCTTTTAGAAGTGTAAATTTAATCGGCTATCCTCATTTTGCTCAAAGATGTGCTATTTTGCTTCTCTCAGTTGCTGGCCTTTCACTTCAAAAAGCAAAGGCTAAGCTATGTCAGGCACAAGAGGTGGACGGACAGAGAGGAGAAGAGGAGGAGGAGGGGGCTGAAGTCGTTTAATAATTTATTTAAGAGGGGAAAGAAGGCAGCCAAGGGGAACAAATAGTGTTTCTCCCAGAACCAAGCCCCTCTGACCCCCAGCGCTGCGTACCTGAAGCCCAAGCCCCATCGCATTAGTGAAATTCTTATTTGATGGCATTTTAATATTCTGCCTTGATGACTTTTTAGCAACATTTACTTTCGGAGGTCTCGAGCGCTTCCCCCTGAGGAAATGAAACATGTCAAAACCCATTACGAAAAAATCAAAATTTAAATACCTCAGCCGTGTTAGTGGTAATACACACAATCCCCACCGCTCAGAGGCAAGTCTCACAAACACTCATCTGCTTGCCGGCTCGTAATGAGTCTGTTTGATGGGTAAGCGATTTGTGGGTCACCGAGCATACGTTACAGATCCAATTTAACCCTTGATTGCTTGTACTCTGGAGGACCTGGGAAAATGTGTTATTGAAATTTAATACCAGATCATTTCTTCTTACTCCCATACAGGGACAAAGGTATGCATACATGACTCCTTCGATGGCCTGTGTAGATGGGGGAGGTAGTGGTAAAGGCAGCCAAGGAAGAAGAGGGAGAGAAGAGACAAGAGAGAAAAACAAAGACAATTTGGTGCATGGGTGTAATCTTGGCTTCATCTGCAGGTCTTGCTAAATACCAATCCCATTAGCCCCTGAGGGCTCCAGCCAAAACCCTAACCCTAACCAAAACACTTAAATGCAGGGGTTTCTAACCTGTGATACATCACTTTTATAATAACATCTATGGCAGTTAGTTGTTAGTACCGACATTGCAAAAGGATCAATTGCCCCATTTTCTACGAGAATCCTGCAATAAGTTTTGAGCAGAACAAATAAAGAATTATTTGAACGTTACAGATGAAACATAAACTACCATGCATTTATTTTCTTGCCATTAGCTGGAACTATGTTGTTACAACATACAATATTTGAATTCACCAAATTAAAGTAAGCAAAGCCCTACATTTTTCATCGTTCACTGTGATGTAAACACGTATTATTCCATGAACTGTTCCCTGAAGCTTGTGATAGATTTAAACGTACTATGTAAATGGCCAGACGTTCTAGATCAGTTACTTTACTTTAAAGGGGGCATATTATGACTTTTTACAATAGTTCTATTGTTGATAAAAAAAACTTGTTTATGATGTTCTTTGCACCAAATCTATCTCACATAAAGTGATATCAGCTGTTTTATTCTTGACATTTTCAGTATCTTCCAGAGCCATTTCAGAGCTCTGTCACTTTAAGAAAACAAGCTGAAGCTGGCCATGCCCACCTATTCCCTGACTGGCTGCTATAAGCTGAGAAGCTCCAATATCTGGGAGGGGCTCCTCCAGCAGCAGCTCTCTCTTGCACATGAGAGGTTGTTCTATGCTAATACCCCCATTGTGACATCACAATCAGGGATTTTTTGTTTTAGGTCCACAATTCCTAAAACCAAACACTGACAAAAACAGATTGATGGATTTTTATTTTCCTGGACTGTTTATAGAGGTAGTAAAGACCCACATGGCAGCACAACAGGATACAAAAGGTAAGTTTTGCATATGCCCCCTTTAACCCATCATTTAATTGTCTAATTGATACATAGGAAGAAACGGTACATGATTTCATTACTTCTTCATCAAAATACATTTATTTCATTATTAAATAAAAAAGAAGAGTTAGTATCAGTAATACAAACAGGCATATGCAACAGAATTCTGGAAAAAAAAAGCTAAAGTCAGTCAACTGCTGTTTTTGTACCTGTGGTGTTAAAAGAGATGATTACTTGGTGCTTAAATAACCTTTAACAAGACATTGCAGTTGAATATGATGATTCAGTATTAGTCACTCTTCAGCCTACAGCTTCAAATATGAACTGACAGCCATGAAATGCTTTGGACTGTTATCAAAATCCCCTGATGTTTAGATCTGGGGCTTGGAAAGGTCTTAAAAACATCACCACCAAGATTTAAAGAATCATATCACATATCGTTGTATCACTCATTACTGCTGAATCAATTTTATTATATTAGGAAGTCTGAATAATGTTAAACATCTGAGTTGATGTGCTGAGAGGTCTAACTGGAGGAAGAGCTAATTGAAAGCTCAAGAGAGCAGTCAGCATGCTGGCAGTACATTCAGAGTATTTGTCATTAGTCCAGACCGCAGGGGAAGAATGGAGTGCACTGCGCCATTCGTGTGTAACCAAGATTTATGCTAATGTCTTCCCGCATATGCTTATTCTACATATCTATATTAAACTTAATAGACTGTTACATTGCTTCTTAACCTCAGCTTCCATCCATGATTACCTTTTCTGATTTCTTTGCAAAATGGGACATAAACACGGGGCAGGGATTTTATCAGCGTGTCAGTGAGTTTGTTTCCGGTGGCGGACCATGGCTCTCATAATCATACTTCAGGGACTATATCAAAAAATGCTTGCCTTAGAGGCAACAGTTAACATGTCACACTGTAAATTCCCTGAAGGCCTAGCAGAATCGTTTTATTTTTCCTCTGTATTTGCACAAAAGCAGTATGAATTTCAGTTATCTATTTATGTAACTTTAAATTTCAAATACATTTATATTATATTATTTATATTGCATATGGATTATCCAGGAGCCATTTCTAAACAAAATAAAACAACACAAAATGCAAACCTTATAGTAACTCAGCATTTTGGATTTAAATGAATGTTAAGGCAGTATAGACGATTTTCTGTCTTCAGAATACTCAAATTATAATTCAGGTTTTTTTTTTTGGGGGGTGGGGGTGTGTGTGTGTGTGTGTGGGGGGGGGGGGGGCTTTTATTCAGAAATATGAATTGAGCTACATACAGAGGCGTGTCCAGGGAGTGACCTGCATAGCACATGCCACGCTTGGAATCTGATTGGCCACCCCACTGAGTTCAATTTGAACCCCGAGACAGTAAGTGGCAACATGCACTTTAACGTTGGTTTTCAGCTTACAATTATAATTATTAATATTTATTAGTTTATCGTGTTGACATAAATAGTATTTAGAGTCCGGGTCCCACTCCCACTTTACTCTGGTTGATGGCCGTAATGCACCAAGATGTGACTTGTTAACCACTGCAAAACTGTTCAAAGTCTAAGAAGAACACAAAGAAAATGGTCACGGCACAATGCCAAAGTCAGACTAACTAGAATGCAAAAATAAATAAATAAATACTGTAACCATCGGTTCCACCCATGCGCAAAAAAGTACTCCACCTGGACCACCCCGTCTTGACACGCCACTGGCCACATACTCACGACAAACAACACTTAACAGTTGCTTCTTCTAATGGGCACTGCTGCAGTTTTCATCCTGAACATAAGGTGTCACTGAAGAGACTTCAACTAAACAGTGATACTGTCAGCGGGGGACAAGTTGTATGTTGCAAAAATATCCTAAAGGAGATGTGGATTTTATGAAAATATGCTTTCAAAACACTCTAAAGTAGATTGATGGAGGAAAAAAATGTTTGCAGACTCGTAATCAAATAAATAACAAGATATTGCTTTGTGACGGAGCAAAGAAGTCATAAACTACTAAACTGAAACATCTTGGTTAATATTTGCATCCTTAAAGCAGGGTTTTTATCAGAAGACACCATCTAGTGGCAGAAAAATGAATCACACTTTAAGCTCCTCCTACTTCTGCAATTGCAGCTGGAAGCAATGCCTCTTTTTTGTGTAGGCGCACCTCTAGCTGACCAACATAGCTAAAACACATTGTTTTACAGGTATAATTTTCTTGTTATGCTGTTTATTTACATATAAACTTGTTTAGATGCAGCTGCAAACGAACGTGCATACAATTTGGCTAATATCTGTATCCAAACAGATTTCTAACGCTATTGGCTAATGCTCGACAGCGCTCAATTCAAATTGCATGGGGCTCTGTGGGACGAGGGGCAGGCTTAGCCCCCCACTAAAAGTGGATGTATTGCCTACATTATATCACAGTACATGGTCAGACTATCAGATCTCTGAAAATCATACATAATTCCCTAAGAGGGTCACCTCCTGATTGCTACATTAACTCTTTACCAATTACATTTTAACAAGCTGCAGAGCTGGAATTAAAATCCAGAAAATGACCACTCTCTACCACTGGGGGCTAAAGTGATCCAAAAGAAGAAACAGAGGATTTTGAATGTATTCCCCAAGAGGACGTTATATGTTTTCCTCACTGAAATCCAGTGTAAGCAAAAATCTTTGAAGCCGTTGTCCTTAAAAGAGCATGCTACAAATGTTTAAAACCATCAGTCAAGTCTACTAAATCCACTCCCAGGACTGGGACAATGCTATATGACAGGTTGTTGTTAAATGTGAAAGTGTCAGACTAAGGTGCCCTGCTTCGTGTGAATGTATTGTGGCTGTGTGGTGCTGTGGAGATGATTTTTTTCCAGAGGTGCAGAAAAAGGTATTTGTCACCTACACCCATCTGGTATTTTGTTCACCCACCATGTGCTGAGGATGAAGGACAACCTCCATTAGAGTTTGCCACCAGCAAGACAAAATTGATATTTTTATGGTCAAGGATTACAGTCTTTACCATTGTTCACTACGGCCCTCAATTAGATCTGCTGCCATTTATTTTATTTACTGTTTTAATAAAAGGAAGTAAATGATTAATTAAATGTAGCCTCTCTGCCATGAGATTTTTAAGAGACAAAGGCATTATCTGCCCAGGTTTTGAAACTTCTGCAGTGAAATAAAAACAAATGACTCCACTACATTTCATATATCTAAACTGATGAACAATTTTGACTGGAAGGATTTAATTTTTGCCAAACGTACTACTTTTTAAACTTTGAACACTGTTGCCTGCCACCGTAGCCTGGTTCCCTCAGTACCACCTTTTCAGAACACTTAAGATATCTGATTGGAAATACGTTTAGCAATAAATTATTAATTTTGATAAAAACATTGCTATCCTGGGGTGAGAAACCACAGGTTCAGTTGTCGCTGATACTCATCTTAATGCTTACAATCAAGAAAATAAAACTGACTGATTGATTGTTATTCGATTCATCCTTTAATCAGGACATGATGTGATTTGATGAGTTTGACACGTTGAGATTTTATGCAAGATCTAGTCCCAAGTAGCACTCATTAGATTTGCCCACTCAGAACAGTTCATGAGGTTGCATCTGGTCAAATCACAAACTAGACATGGTCCCTGCAGGGGGTTGGGTTCACACAATTATTAGGCAGAAAACACTTCCACTTCTGGTCCAAAGCAGTGAAGAAAGCAAATGTGGGAGTTTATTGATAAATAAAATCTTTTGCAATCAAAAGGCAAAGTTTAAATGAAAAGTTAAATCACAGAAGGCACAACATAACGGCAAAGCAGCAATGTGCTGGTGTAACTGCTTGTTAGAGAGTAGACTCATTACAGTAAAACAGGTCAAAAGCAACCCACACTCAAATCCAGCACTGCCTCTAACCCCCAGAGACGTCTGTTCAGCATCCAACTGCACCGTACTAGAAAGAATACCCATGTCACAACTATCTGCTATGGAGGAACTTTACTTATATTTTTAATTCATTTGCAGTGGTCTCTTACCTTGGAAAGCAATCCGAAGAGACGGTTCAGTTGAAAGGCGGGATCTATAGTTGTCTTTTGAAATGTATTTGCACGCATCTTTTTGCTTGTCCGTTAAGATTTCTAGGCTGTAGTTGTCTTTAGGATGAATGCCTTGTAAGTTTTACTCTGGGGTGAAAAAAAAAAAGCTCTGGTGCACCTTTTTCAGCACAGAAAATTCAACCAGAGGAGAAAGTAGTTTCAAACGACAGGAACTTGAGTATTTTTTCCTGATATTTGGGCATCTTGCCTCTGATTGGCTAACAGAAATGAGACTTTACCACTGACTCAGTTTGCTCTGCAATGTAGATGTTTTATCTCCACAAATAACAAGAACCTGAATGAGTGTTGCTGTGTGGTGGAGTTGCTAATGCTAATAGTTAGTTTGTACTAGCTGACACGTTTTCTGCTGTTTCCTTGACGCCAAACCAACAACAGCCTTCCCCGTCGTGAGTCAAGATGGGTGTGTCCATGAATGTTAAGTAACAGTGTGACATAGATCTGTCAGGCTTTTCACATCCGAGTGTTTCACCTTTTATTTTCCATCAGACGCTAATGCAGGAGATAGGTGTAGGAGGTGATTTTCACATTCAGTCTGCATGTGCAAACAAAACTACATTTCTGCAACTTCTCTGTGTTTTTAGGTGAATGCCTGAAAATCAAAACTACTTACTTTTTGTCTAACAGTTAAAAGTATCAAAGTTTATATATATATATATATATATATATATATATATATGTGTGTGTGTGTGTGTGTGTGTGTGTGTGTGTGTGTGTGTGTGTGTGTGTGTGTGTCTATCAGCATCAAAATCAGTTAATAAAAAATTGTATTTAAGGGTGGATAATAAAAAAATAATCGCGTTTTTATAGAACAGGTTTTATAGAAATCTGATTGTCCCCACCAGCCCCTATCCTAACACTTGAAGAAGGAGAAGTCACTGAGAATCAAAATGAAATGACATTTGTTATGACACTTTCACTTCTGTTCACCTCAGAAGTCCCCACGTTGCTTGGCTCATGGCTCACAAAGTGTTATTTCTAAACTTGGTTTAGAGGTTTTGTAGGGAAAAGGGAAGAAACATCTAAAAGCCGCCTACTCAGGAGTCATCCAGCCCTCCGATGCAACGCAGCAAAGCTGCTCCTCAGCTAAGAGTCAGCACATTTTTTCCTCTTGTACCTCAAAGTAGTAACCTCAGCACTGTCACAAACCTCTCTTTTCATTCTCAAACCTTCTAATATTTTCAACCTACTCGGCCAACTTCCAAAGATGACTAAAAAAAGGAAAATCTTAAAGTATTTCGGTGATAATCCTCTCTTTTATGACAAAATCATCAAGGCTCTTTAGCATCCAGTAGCTGACAGGATGAAAGTTATGTCCTTCACTGCATGATGAGATACGTCACTAAGAAAAGTCAACACTTGAATTGATAGAAAAGCATATTATCACCACACATCTGCAGGTATTGAAACTTTAACAAAATATCTCTGAAATCTGAGTTTATTGTGCAATTAAACACCAGCACATAATAATGTGTTGTATCAAATAACACACCTTGTCAGCTAGTCAAGGTGTCACCCCCTGAGTGTTTTAATCACTCGTAGAACATTTTCCCCCATTGGATTTGCAATAGTAGCAGTGAGCTGTTAAAACCTCAATCCCGTTGAATGCAACACATTTTTTTTATCTCATCGAAGCTTAAACCTAAAATTGCTCTCCACTACAGCTGTTAATGCCAATACTCCTAACAGGCCTGAAAATTGAAAGAGCAATCCATTGATTTTTCTCTCACTTAAGTACACCATTTTCATAATTGTTCCATAAATTATATTTTACAGTACATTTACTTTAGATGGACAATTAATTTCCATTCTTCCTTTCGTTGCAGACTGATCCTGTTCAAGAAAACTGTAAAAAGCAAGTGTGTGTGTGCGCGCGTGTGTGTGTGTGTGTGTGAGCGCGCATGTGTGTACATCCATCTGTGTGTGTCCTTCCAGATCATTTTAATCATGCTTATAATAACGTTTTGTTTAACAGTATTTATGACAGCAGTAGCTCAGGAGGTAGTGGGTTGTCCAGTAATCAGAAGGTTGCAGGTTTGATCCCAGCTCCCACCAGAGAAAGCGGCTTTTGTGTCCTTGGGCAAGACACTTAACCCGCCTTACCTGCTGGTGATGGTCAGAGGGACCGGTGATGCCAGTGTTCGGCAGGCCTTGCCTCTGTCAGTGCGCCCCAGTGCAGCTGTGGCTACATCGTAGCTCATCCCCACCAGCATGTGAATGTGTGTGTGAATGGGTGAATGACTGTTGTGAAGCCCCTTGGGGTTTTTTATAACCCTTAGAAGGCACTATACAAATACAGGCCATTTACCATTTACAATTTAACACATAAGTTGAGGCCATCAATAGAGTTGCAGATGTAAAAAGGACGACAGACGCATGGCGCAGCCTGTGACTGCTGTAGGTACATGGTTCAACATGGAGCAACTAATCACTCTACAACCAGAGAACATTTCAGAATGCTTTAAACTTCTGCACAAAATGTTTTGATATGGGGTAGTGTGATAATTTTTTTATTAAAGGTGTAGAACACTGAATTTTTTTTTATTATTATTTCTGATTATTATCCTGCATTACCTTCTGATAGAAAATAGACAGTGAAACGCTTAGATTAGAAAATTCTGACAGATCTACGTCACACTTTCACTTAACCTTCATGGATTTATCCATCTTGACTTGTGACGGGGAAGGCTATTTTGGTTTAGCGTCTAGCAAACAGCAAAGAGAGTCTCAGCTAGTACTACTCAGTGGTAGAGTCGTGTTGCTGTTCTTCAATCCAAGTAGAGGTGTCCAAATATCAGGAAATAAGACTCCACATCCTGTCATGATCTGTCACTTTCTCCACCATCTGACTCCTCTATGCTGATCTTGGCGCTTCTGCTCATCCCCCCACCCCGAGTACAAATTACAAGGTATTCATTCCTCTTGGAGACCACTGACAATGTACTGATCAGACATTAATTTAAGAGCAAGATTTCTCATTTTTACATGCATACATTGTGTTGTTCTCTCTCAAAGCATATTTAAAACGTGTCAGCTCAGCAACAAACTTGTCTTTGGTGAAGTATTTTCACAAACATCTTGTGTTTCTGTTCATATGATTTCCTTTATAAAAACTAGCTTAGCGGAATGACTGACAAATGGGGCGAATGACGCATCCAGTTGCAACTATGGAGCTAGATCTTAACATTATGTGATAACCCTTAATTTCTGTCGCATTCACTTATTGGGTTTTATGTAGTTACATACTGCACAGATGGGTGTAGTGGTGAAGTTTGAACATGCTCCATATCACTATGTACCAAAAGGGCAGGAGAATTGATAAAATTCTTAAGAAAGTACTAAATTAACTAATTCATTAGCTCATATTTAATAGCTTGAGAGAACTGGGTCAAGGATCTTTACCGTTGTGGAGTTGCTGAGGAGGTCGAGAGATTTTGGTTTGTTGAAATCATGTGTTTTTTGTAGACCTAGAGGAGGCTAACAAGCATGTCCCTTGAGATATTTTGTATGTGGGAATCCTATGGGAGTGCAGAGGGCTGGGGTCACTTTCAAGATATTCCTGGCCCTTGTAGAGCAGAAACTAGATCTGGGTCTGTTGTCTCAGTTCTCACCGGTTGGACTCAGTTATGGCCGCTCTTCATCTCTGATCCTGTTTGTGGGGTTTCAGTGTCAGTATCTCAAGGTGTACTCACAGAGAAAAGAAAATTTGGTTTGGAAACACCAGACTCTCATATTTGCTTGTAGCAGATGATGTGGTTTTCAAGCCATGACCTATTGGGGAGCTGAGCCAGAAAGCCAAACTCTCGATTTACCGGTCGATCTACGTCCCAATCCTCACCTATGGTCATGAGCTTTGGGTAATGACCGAAAGAACGAGATCGCGGATACAAGCGGCCGAAATGAGTTTCCTCCGTAGGGTGGCCAGGCTCAGCCTTAGGGATAGGGTGAGGAGCTCGTACATTCGGGAGGGACTCGGAGTAGAACCGCTGCTCCTCTGAATTGAAAGGAGCCATTTGAGGTGGTTTGGGCATCTGGTCAGGATGCCTCCTGGACGCCTCCCCGGGGAGGTGTTTCGGGCATGTCCTGCCGGCAGGAGGCCCCCTGGATCGACCCAGGACACGTTGGAGAGGTTACATCTCCAATCTGGTCCGGGAACGCCTTGGGGTCCTGCCGGAGGAGCTGGTGGAGGTGGTCGGGAGAGGACGGTCTGGAGCTCCCTAGTTGGGATGCTGCCCCCGCGACCCGGGCCCGGATAAGCGGAGGAAGACGACGACGACGTCCTATAGAGCTCCGGACCCCACGTGACTCTCAGTTAGTGGACGCCATTTTGGCATGCAAAAAAGGTAAACAAACACGGATGTAACCATGAACATGAACGGGATCCGCTTGGATTTTACTTTGTCGGAGTTTACTTCACACTTTAAAACAGAAGAAATTGTTTTATATTGTCAGAAATTAAATAGACTAAACATCTCCGACCCTTACCGTGCCCCTGGGATACTTTTTAAAAACGCCAGAAGCTGTCCGGACCTGGCCGGGGGAACCCCTTGGGATTCCCCCGGCCGGAGGAGCTGGGGAGAAGGTCTGGGACTCTCGACTCTACTGCCCGCTCCGACGCCAGAAGCTGTGGAGCGGGCTTCTTACCGGCACAACACCGGACTTGACTGGGGAACCCCTTGGGATTTACCCGGAGGAGCTGGCTCCGGCGGCTGGGGAGAGGGAAGTCACGCTACTGCCCCCGCAACCCGACTCCGGATACGCGGATGAAAATGGATGGACGGACGGACAAATAACAGATTTACACGTAAGTAGTCTCGGTGAGACAGATAATAGCAATCCAAAGTGCTTTTTATGTGTGATCTGACAATTGATCAACCTTATAAATTAAATACAGCTTAGCCGGTTAATTGCTGTCATCATAAAACACGGAAACGGCAGCACGCAGAACTCACGAGGCAACGTTTTACGTGATGTTTACTTGTTGCTATGAGTAATAAGACAGAAAAAGCCACGCCAAAATAAGTTTAGGAAGCCCACTAAGAATCGTAATAAAAGCATTTAAAATAAATACCATACACAGTTGAGGAAATGTTGGTTTAAGTACCTGATAGGAAGCGGTCGCTGCATAAGCGAAAACCTTTACTCTCGGGATCCCACAGCTTCATTTTAGCCCGGCCACTAGCGCGTTTTATTACAATGATCCAACGTTTGCGGCGCTCCGGATCTTGGGGAATCCTGTAGATGGCTCATCCCTTATGTCGTCCGCGTCTGTTCTGCATCCTGGGGCACAACAGGAATCTACCATATTTCCCGTTTGATTGAGTTTTCTGACAATAACAAATAGTCCAGCTGCCGGCTTCTGCCTGCCTAATGGCGCCGTTTCGATTTGAACTGTTGCATGCCGGGAGAAGTGACGTCAACTCCCGGAGCTCTATTGGGGTTGTTCCCAGTTGAGTGTGAAGTGGTCCAATGAGACTCATCTCCTCCAAATCAGAGGTCATGGTTCTTGACTGGAAAAGGTGAAATCCTCATGCCCCTCAGACTGATCAGCAATGAGAGGGCATTGCTCTGGACGTTTTTGACAAAGCGACTAAAGGCTACATTTACATTCACTCTAACCATATGGTGAGGAGATTTGGGTTGTGACTGAAAGAACAAGATCCCAGATAAAAACAGCTGAAATGAGGGTGGCCAGGCTCAGCCTTAGAAATATGTTTACAAGCTCCATCATATCAAGGAAGCTAGGAGTAGAGCCACTGCTCCTCCTCATCAAAAGGAGTCATCTTACAAAGATGTCTTCTGGTCACCTCCATCTGAATGTTCTCCGGGCCTATCCCACTGGGAAGGGACACCCCTGGGATAGACTCAGAATACGCTATATTTCTTATATCCTCCCTGGTCCAGGAATGTCTTGGGATCAGCAGGAGACAAAGAGAGCCACTGGAGAGAAATATGCCTGTGTATCTCTCTTGTACATGCTACAATGACCTGACCTTGGATAAACAAAAGAAAGTAGATGAATGGAAGTGAACTTTTGCAATGATGAATGGATGAAAGCATCCTAATGTATTCATGCAGAATACCTGACAAGACCTGAAAAAAGACAACCCAAACTGTGATAAAGCAGCACAAAAAAGACAGATGACCTAATAAATTCATGAAATCAATCAAGTATAAAAACTGGAGAAGGTTAGATAATGTAGATACAACTAAATCGACTGGGAAGATTGAAAATAGTAAATGTGACTTTAAAATGATTTTTTAAAACTTTTTTCTATAAACAAAATAAGAATCCGCACACTTCAATCTACGATGTAGGAGTTTATTGGTCAAGCTTTCGGTCAGAGACCTTCATCAGGAATTGTTCTCTGAAGGTCTCTGACCGAAAGCTTGACCAATAAACTCCTACATCGCAGATTGAAGTGTGCGGATTCTTATTTTGTTTATTCCACTTTTTGATCCAGCACCTTTCCCAGAGGAGCGGTGACTCCTTCTATTCTAAAACTTCTTTCTATACAATGAATTTCTATACTGGGGTAACATAAATAACTTGTTTGACATTAAAGGCCGACATTCACAGAGAAGGCACAAAGTAAAGAGCACAAATCACATTTATCCACAAAGATCGCTTCCTGTGTGTTTTTTCCCTCTTGTGGCTAAAAACAGCAGCTTATTAGCTTCGAAATCTTGTTGAAGCCACATTATCATTTCACAAAGAAAAAAACAGAAGGCAGCAGCTCTGTCCTTTAGTCCCACTGACTCAAGTATTCATCAAAAACCTCTGCTCTCCCATGAGCTTACTGCCATATGCTGCTGGAAAATGTCACCGGTAAAAGTCATAACAATTCACTGATTTCTGAGCTGCATTTGATATTCGCCTTTTCCTGGGAATACTGGGAACTCATATCAAGTTTTATGCAAAGCATGAAACATGGATGAGATAATTGTAAACAGCAGCCTTCCATTGTCAGGGCAAACGTTGGTGTGTCTGTTTAGCTTTGGTCATGTAAAGTTGGCATCATCAGGATTCTGTCACGTCATTAAGATTAAAACTAGTTATTAAAGAAGGTATTGATTAAACATCTAGGAAAGGCTGATGTGTAAAAATATGAAAGCTCCTTTTTATTGGTGAAAAGGTGTAATAAAATACAATCTGGGTCAAACATGAAATTAGCTGAATGGGGCGTTTGTTGGGCAAACCATTCTGAGGTGAATCTGAAATGGTTCAAGTCCACATTGTCTGCATTAAAGGTCCTCATTGAAGTGGCTTTGTGTATGAAATGTTCTTTTTAAATTAAGCTGCTTTTTATTAAACGAAAAAAAGTGGCAGACCAGACATGAGACCAGTGAGGTTGGTGTTGCTTCAAAGTTTCAAAGGTGTGGATCACTGAAAAACTTTTAAAAATCTTATTTCTGATTATAATCAGTCACTCTGAGTTTAAGGTGCAGGCTGAACATAAGAGTAGTCTCCTACGCCCATGTCTTTCGTTAGCTTCTGATGGAAAATAGATGAGGAAACTCTCGATTCGGAAAAGCCTGGCAGATCTACGTCACGCTGTCACTTAAAATTATGGACTCACCCATCTTGACTCACGACGGGAAAGGCTGTTGTTGGTTTAGCATCAAGGAAACCGCAGATAATATCTAAGCTACTAGGAGCTAACTGTTAGCATTAGAGATTCCACCACACAGCACAACAGGTTCAAGTTTGAGGTTCCTGTGGAGATAAACCATCAACGTTGCAGAGCAAATGAATTCTGTGGTAGAGTTGCGTTGTTGTTATCCAGTCTGAAACGAGATGTCCAAATATCAGGAAATAAGACTCCAAATCCTAACCTGGCAAGACTAAATAAATATATTATTTAGTCTGGGAATGCTCCATTGACGGCCGTGGGGCGAGTTCAACTGTTGTCTTTCAAACGATCTCTGCATGCTACTGGACAATGAACAACGTGACATACTCACCACAAACGACATTGGTGAACAAGGCGCTCCACTGTTGAAGATGGCAAAAATGCATCTTTTTTTTTTCTAAAAACGTAAATACATCTCTCTGTTCCGGATTCTAATAAAGCCCAAGTCCAAATAGTCCAAAACTGATGTCGCCATCTTGTTCCACTCTGTTGCATAATCCCACCCACCAGACGAATAGAGGGCCCTGACTGGCCCACAAAGCGGATAAAGCGCTGTGATCGGTTCACAAAGCAGAGAGAGCGCTATGATGGGCCCACCATTATGGACCAATCATAGCTCTCTATGTGTTTGAAACCCCTCTAGAGAGCTGTGATTGGCCAGCCAAAATGCTGCTAGGGGCTGCAGACGTTCCAACAGAGCGTTCCTAGACCAAACTTTGCAAAGCAAGAATTTGGTCTAGTTCACTAGGCTATCCAAATCCTGCTGTCTGAAGCTCTATTTGATGTGGTTCACTTTTACTTCCTGAAACTGGTGCAGCTGTGTTTTGTTCCCCCAGAGTACGACTTACAAAGCATTCATTCCTAGAGACTACTGCAAATGTGCTGATTAAACAAATGACCAAGCCTTATTGGTGCATGCTTCCCTCTTTCATATGCTGCCATCACACTCCAGCCAGTATCATGACTAGGAATGTAACACTACATCGATCTACGTTGGTTATATGTTCAACTTCGATACATCTATTATTTGTTCATTGTTCCAAAATGCTAAAACTGTTAGATTAACAATTTATCAGACACACTTTTATTCTCAAATTTGCTTTAATTTGATGATGTGCAGGAAAAGGTGGAACATAGCATGTCAGAGGATCTTTAAATAGGTTAATTGAGCGCAATGAGAAGTCAGTGAAAAATGTGTCTCTTCCATGATAAATGATTGTGTTCCATCACTTGTATTATTGTTTGCATATCAGTCGGGGGATCTTTAATTGAATCAAATTGAGATAGTACTATGACTGAAATTTAGATATTGGCAAACATCATATCCCAATTCACTGTATCAACGGATTATTGTATTCTGATCAAACTCGTGATTTACACCCTTAATCTTGATGCTCTCCTACCCTGATAATATTGCGCCATGACTTTGCTCTGAAAGTTGTGTGTACGATCACGACAACCAATGTCACGTTTGGTTATGTGTTATTAGAGATCTACCTGAAGACCTCACCAAGGCTGTGCAAAGACCATTCAACTAATGGTGGATTGCTTTACATTTAAGTGAGGTGTTCATCCAGTTTGAAAGGAACTTTCATGGAAACACGTCAGTGTTCATCTTAAAATAGCGTGTTTAAAATGACTTTTGTTCTTGTCGCCCTGCTCTCCAAAGTGTTTAAACCAATACGATAGGCTATCCGAATGAGACATTTTCCACTCACCGTGAAGAATAGTGGATTTTTTTTTTTGTTTAAATTTCTTTCTCTTTTTTATGCAAGGACAGAGAAAGGCAACGCTGCTCTGCGTGTTAGAGGAGGGAGTTGTGCTGTTATCTGCTGATCCCAGAACTTCCCTTGGAGCACCGGAGACGGTCTGTATCACGTAGTGCACCCTGCACTGGGACTGTGCAGCCTGCTGACAGGAAAGCTCGATTAGCGAGTCACAAAGAGGCCAATACAGAGGAGCACTTCCTCAGCCAAAGGGGGTTTGCCCAGAGAACACACTCCAACCCTCTTTCCTGACAAGGGACAGTGACAAACACACACACACACACACACAAACACTGGCCCATCTCAGGGGAATGCATGATGGATTGGGATTTGGATTTTCCGACGAATGCACACATGGATCCCACCATAAAAAATGGCCCACACCAACACGCATGCAAGAAGCCAAGCAAATACATAAACAGATCTTAACAGAGAGGCGGAGCCACTGTAATCTTTAGTTCATTAGTAAAACACAACCTTTAAATTTATTTGGAAAGGAACAAAGTTTTTGCATTTTTCAAAGGAAGCTGGCAGACATCCAAAAGGAGGGATGAGTGTGTTTGGACTAGCCACAGCCCTGCGCGTGCTGCCTTCACTCAGACAATGGGATGTAGATGTGGAAGCAGGTCCGGGCCAGATGAGGAAAACGAGATAGTGAGGGTGGGATGAGGGGTGGAGGTGAGCCGAACGCAGACCGGTGGGCTGTTATGGGACCTTGTGGCGGAAGGGCATTGTTCAGCCAAGGAAAAACACAACAACAATAAAAAAACAACTCTTCCCGAATCTTTTTATATGATTATGTGGAGAACAATTGAGTGGGTGGGATCCGCTACTTTGAGGATATTGAAAGAGGCCTCTCCTTTGAGACTTGGAATGATCCTTTCACACCTAACCATGGAACACAAGCAGGAAAATAAAACAATGTGAGCTGCTGAGCAAGAAGCCTATTGATCAAGAACAGTGTGTCCATCGAGAGAGATTACAATGGCCTTTGGCCTGTGACACATTAAACACTGAACCAAAGGTTAATGAGGGGAAAATCGACTGGTATTTGATCCATTTCAGTCAGTTTCATATAAAATACAGTCAAGATTTGTGAAGAGACTCGTCTAACCATGTGTTCATACGAATATTAGTAAAGGATTTTTGTTGTAATATGCTGTACACATGATGTGTAGCTCAGCATCAGAGTTTTTCAGCTGATCCAGCTTGGCTGTAGATTTTACCAACCCTAGGGTCATGCACCTGATATACCTTTGAATCCCGCTGTTTGCTGGAGTGCACAATCCTCTCAGGGGAGAGATGTGTCCAGAGATAAGAGTCGGGGGTGATGTTGTTGAGCATCTTAGCCCTCAAGGCCCAGACATTGGTTTTCTCTTCATCTTGTTCTCACATTTTTGCAGCTTTCCATTGATTTAGTACCGACTCAATTCATGGACACTTCAAGCAACGGCTGCATTCACCAATATGCCGATGCCCATAAACAGAGATACAGGCTTCCATAAAGTCCGAGTTCACCCGCAGAGGTCAATGCATACACACTAGACATGATTTCACAGTGATCCTTTATGAAGGAGGAAAGAATTCATGTTTTCAAAAGATATTTAATATGTTTTGTGATTGATTTGAAGTTTCAGATAATTAGGTTTCAGCACAGTAAATATGAAACACAAACAAAATAATTGTTTATTTAATCATATTCAAAATCATTTAAGATTTTAAGTCATCTCTACAGCAATAAAGTGGTTTGTCTCACTTTATAATTGAAGAATACTATTAGTATTTTGTCACACCCTGTCCTGTGCCCCCATTCTGTTCAGCCTTGTGTCTCTGTTAATTGCTCCCACCTGCCTCTCGTTTTCCAATCCCCCTAGCTCCCAGCCCTCTTGTATTTAAACCCCTTCAGCTCTCTGTCTCTTGTTGGCTCATTGTTCCCATGTCCTGCGTGTGTTTGTTATTAAAACCGTTTACGTTACCCAGTTTGTCTACCTGCCTGATTCCTCCCCAGCGTGTGGATACTCACCTCCGTTCCACTCACCGGCACATGGTGACATATTTAGTTTAACATGTAAAAAAAAAAAAACTCTAGCTGCTGATAGATTAATAACTGCAGATGGAAAGCTTACATTTTGAGTTTTTAACACATTTATAAATGGACATTGCAACATATGCTGAATGTCTTCGTCTTTGTCTTCCTCAGCTCATCCAGGTCCGGGTTGCGGGGGCAGCATCCCACTAGGGAGCTCCAGACCGTCCTCTCCCCAGCCACCTCCACCAGTTCCTCCGGCAGGACCCCAAGCTGGACCAGATTGGAGATGTAACCTCTCCAACGTGTCCTGTGTCGACCCGGGGGCCTCCTGCCGGCAGGACATGCCCGAAACACCTCCCTAGGGAGGCGTCCAGGAGGCATTCTGACCAGATGCCCAAACCACCTCAACTGACTCCTTTTGATCCGGAGGAGCAGCGGTTCTACTCCGAGTCCCTCCCGAATGTCCGAGCTCCTCACCCTATCTCTAAGGCTGAGCCCGGCCACCCTACGGAGGAAACTCATTTCGGCCGCTTGTATCCACGATCTCGTTCTTTCGGTTATTACCCAAAGCTCATGACCGTAGGTGAGGATTGAGACGTAGATCGACCGGTAAATTGAGAGTCTGGCTTTCTGGCTTAGCTCCCTCTCCACCACGACAGCTCAGCGTCTGCATCACTGCAGATGCTGAACCAATCTGCCTGTTGATCTCCTGATCCCTCCTACCCTCACTCGTGAACAAGACCCCGAGATACTTAAACTCCTCCACTTGAGGTAGGACCTCTCTCCCGACCCGGAGTTGGCAAGCCACCCTTTTCCGGTCGAGAACCATGGTCTCAGATTTGGAGGTGCTGATCCTCATCCCAGCCGCTTCACACTCGGCCGCAAACCTACCCAGCAAGAGCTGAAGTTAACCCTCCGGGCCGGGTACTCCGACTCTTTGTTTTTACGTCCAGAAAAAAATTCTAAGATCAGAGGACCTATTTTTAAAGGTAAACATTTATTATCTCAGGGGTGCCTGGTGAGCAAATGACATCTTCTCTTTGACACATTAGTGACAAATGAGGCAAAGCACGAGTGATGCTTTGACCTTCCTTTTTCTGATCCAGACTGCTAACTTTCTAAAAATTACAACAAATGCACAACAATGTGCTGACACAGGAAAATGAAATTTTGAATTGTAGAACAGAAAGGTAGATACCAAACTGATCGATTGCATACTCGTGAAACTAGAAAATTAGAATATGGTGCAAAAGCCAATTTATTAAAGTCAACTTTAGACTGAGAGACCATAAATGCTCAAAATCCCTTTGCGGGTGTTCTGGATTCATTCGCTGACTAGAGTGTGACATTTTGAGCTTAGAATATTGAACCTTTTCACAAAATTCTAACTGCTATTTGGGGTTTTCATAAGCTGTAAGCCATAATCATCACAATTGTAACACAAAAAGCTTGAAATGGGTTAGGGTTGCATGTAATAACTTTATCTCACATATTCGTTACACTTTTTGAGTTGAGTTACTGAAATAAATGAACTTTTGCACCATGTTCTCATTTTTCTGAGTTTCACCAGTAATTACTCAAAAACATCCTGAATGCAAAAAGAAAGAAGCATATAACTTGACTACATTAATAATGTATGCATGAAATGCATATATAGTATAATGGCTAATATAGGTCTAGTAAGTTGTTTTAACGTTTGCACTGAGTGACTTTGACCCAAATTTGTAAACATGCAAAAGTTGTATTTTTTAAGTATTTATTTATATCAAAAAAGCTGGTTAAATAATATAATAATATGAAAAGATTATAAAGTTTTATGCAAATTAATGTGACTATAAGAATTAATAAACACAAATAGCAAAATTTATGAAGTAAAGAATTCCAAATCACTCTTAATCAGAAACCAGTCCTTCCAATATGTAATATATACAATTTGTGTGTGTGTGTGTGTGTGTGTGTGTGTGTGTGTGTGTGTGTGTGTGTGTGTGTGTGTGTGTTACAACAGTCTAAATCACTTCCTTTGACTATAAATACAGTGGGGCAAAAAAAGTCACCAATTTTACAAGTTCTCCCACTTAAAAAGACAAGAGAGGTCTGTAATTTTCATCATGGGTATACCTCCACTATGAGAGATAAAATGTGAGAAAAAAATCCAGAAAATCACGTTGTCTGATTTTAAATAATTTATTTACAAATTATGGTGGAAATTTGGTCCCCTACAAACAAGCAATATTTCTGACTCTCACAGACGTGATACTTTTTCTGTAAGAAGTTCCTCTGTCCTCCACCCGTTACCTGTATTATTGGCACCCGTTGGTACTCATTAGTATAAAAGACACCTGTCCACAACCTCAAACAGTCACACTACAAACTCCTCTCTGGCCAAGACCAAAAAGCTGTCAAAGGGCACCAGAGACAAAACTGTAGACCTGCACCAGGCTGAGAAGACCATCTGAAGTTTACTACAGAGCATTTAGATGATCCAGAAGAGGATTGGGAGATGGGCATGTGGTCTTATGAAACCAAAATAGATCTTTTATGTAAAAACTACTTGTGTTTTGGAGGAGAAAGAGTGCTGTGTCGCATCCAAAGAACATCATACTTACTGTAAAGCATGGGGGTGGGAACATCATGTTTTGGGGCAGCTTTTCTGCAAAGGGGCCAGGGGACACCGCAGCACTGAAGGTCTGAGTCACCCACACATGTTCCTCATCCACAAATTAATTTACCCATTAAATAATTATTTTGATAGACAAACAACTGTGTCACATAATTGGCGCTAAAATCAGTGTAAGACACATGTGAACGATGGGAATCTGACATTGTAGCATGGCTGATCTGTGTTACTGGAGGATTTGAGCATGCACTCTGCAGGGAAAGTGCCCTCTGTGAGCACACTGATCTTCTGAAGGAGATCTCTCTGGAGCTATGCTGTGATTTGGAATCCATTGTGAACGACAAACCGCACAAATACTATTCTAGTCCATATTCTATTATTGACAACTACTAGAACCCCCAGACCCTTCCTCTGTTCCTCAATCCTACATGCAGCATCAATAGATAGCTACAGCTAGATACTTTCTACGAATGTTTGATGAATGGGAGCCCTGATTGAGTGATTGGCCAGGACACCGCTGTTATCTACAGTGCCGCCATTGTGCCCTCAAAAACATGAGAGCCGAGAATATCTAGCAGCAGACATGGAGAAGCTTGAAGAATACTCCATGGAAAACCTCTAAAATATGAACGTTTTATTCCCCCGTGACTGGAGGAGTGAAAAGATATGCAGCAAGAGTTTTATTCGTGGACAGAAATGACAGGAAATGTGGGTTTAGAGGTGGCGAGCGCATGAAGAGGTGAAGGAGAACAAGGGACACATTTGCCTGTGTAATAAAGTATCTTAAAACAAAAAATAAATAAATAAATAAATAAATAAACACAATAAAAACACACTATCTTGGGCTGGATACATGACAGGATACCACAGAGCAGCGCTGCGCCCTCTGTTGTCCTGGTGGAGACTTGCTTTGCAAGACTCCCCAGGAGACGGAGAAGTATGAGGACAAATTGTCTCCGTCCGTGCGTGTCTCTCCCTCATGGAGTTGACGAAGAAGTATAAATTAGGCTTTACAGCAAATTATTGACCTTTGTCATTGCCAACAAAGGGTATATAACAAAGTACTGAGACAGACTTTCGTCATTGATTAAAAACTGATTTCCCACCATAATTTGCAAATAAATCCTTTAAAAATCAGACAATATGATTTTCTGGATTTGCTTTTATTTTGTCTCCCATAGTTGAGGTATACCTGATGAAAGTTACAGGCCTCTCATCTTTTTAAGTCAGAGAACTTGCACAACTGATGGCTGACCAAATACTTTTTGGCCACACTGTACTATTAACTTGTCCTCCAGCAGGCACAGCAGATCCAAAGCAAGCTGAAAATGTGTGTCTGCTCCCTTTCTGGTAAAGCCTCCTTGGTCGTTATTCAGTAAATTAGAGGTTGTAGAGTAGCTAAAGGTTGTAATCAAGCAAGATAATATAGACGTTTGAATAAGTATTGCTCAAGTTAATATATAAAGTACAATGCAGTAAAACTACTCCTAGAATAAGTATTTTTTTTTAATGTGGCATCACCTTTACTAACACAGTATCCACCATTTTTATTTTTACAGCTGACATGCCTGGGTTCATAGGTGAGGTCAGATATTGGTCTATGGCATCATTGTTTTCAAAATGCTAAACTTGTAAATAAAAGAAGTGTTGACAAGGTTTATGTAAGTTTATTTTACACAAACCCAATGTAGTCAGACATGTCTTTGTGATAAACCTCATGACCTCTACTTCAGCTATTCAAACTAACCAATTCTAACAGAACCCAAAACTGTCACAGAATCCACACACGTGTGTGTGTGTGTGTGTGTGTGTGTGTGTGTGTGTGTGTGTGTGTGTGTGTGTGTGTGTGTGTGCGCGCGCGCTTGTTTGTGTGCACCTTGGACTAACATTAGTCTGCCGTCTGGAAGTTCTGACCTGGGCCACACAGCAAGGCTTTCAAACTGACAACTGTCTCTCCGCACCATTAATCAGGCACACAGAGGACCATCTCCCATCCAGATGGGGAACCTCTCTCCAACCAGAGAAAAATAAGCTGGCTAATTAATTCTTATTGTTATAGACAGAAGGAGATTAGATGGAGAGAAATTGAGAAGGGGGACATGAAGAATAAGTCACCTTTAACAAAGACCTGGATTGAGAATATGTTCTCTCCAAACGGCTATTGTTTTTTTTTACCATAATACATCTGTGATTTGTAATGCTATAGGACTGAACGGGGAGGACAAAGCGACATCACAGCTAGAGGTTAATGAATGATAATGAGCTTGGAGCACTCTGGGACAGTGTGGCCATGATGAGACGAGTCCAGTAAGACACAAAGTCTGAGTCCACTTTAGCACGGTGAGTGAGATAACAGAATAATTGGTACAGGTTATATTACCACATAACTACTCATAGCACCTCACCATACACTGATCCATGAAGATAAACGTGGAAAGCCACTGCAACATTGACTAGTAGCAAGGATTTTTGTTTTTTTCTTCATTTACCTTTTTCTCTCTGCACACATGTGGATAATTCCAACAAAAACTTTTTTTCTTGTTTCTGAGTAGCAATGAATATAAAAATATGCATAGCATGTTGTGACAGATAGATACATTTGGCCCTTGTAATTAAATGTCCAATTCCAATTCCAATTTTATTTATAAAGCGCATTCAACAAGGCATCACAACCAAACAAGGCGCTGTACCTTAAAAATGTTAGTTCATTAAACCAGCGTTATACAATCATGTTGAACACAGATAAAAGATAAAAAGGAAATACAACAAAATTCCAGAACTAACAGCTAAAAATCAATAAAACACAGGGAGAATAAAAAATAAGAAAAACATTTAAAAAAAGAACCTCAATAATACGGAAGTTGATATTGTGAATTCCATTTTTAAACAATGTAGTTGTAAGTGAGGTTCATAATTATGTGGTATAAGCTAGGTTGAAGTAGTGAGTTTTCAAGCGTGATTTAAAAATGCTAGCTGTTGGTGCTTGCCTCACTAGTAGTGGTAATGCGTTCCACAGCTTCGGTGCACAGACAGAGAAAGCCCTTTCTCCACGGCTTTTTAAACGTGCATTGGGAACAGCTAGGAGGAGCTTATCTTCGGACTTGAGAGCACGCGGCGGGTTGTAGTAATGGACAAGTTCACACATATATGGTGGAGCTTGATGGTTCAAGGATTTGTAAGTCAGAAGCATAATTTTGAAATTTATCCTGAACTGCACGGGCAACCAGTGGAGAGATTTCAGAATTGGTGAAATGTGTTGTCTTCTGTCAGCTCCAGTCAGCAACCTAGCCGCTGAATTCTGGACCAGCTGAAGTCTAGAAAGAGCTGTTTTACTGATGCCATATAAGCAGGAGTTAGAGTAATCCAGCCTTGAAGTGATGAAAGTGTGGACCACCGATTTCAGAAGACGGACACTCAGGATGTGCTTTAGTTTCGAGATGCGTCTTAGTTGGTAAAAACATGATTTAACTGTGTTATTGACCTGGGCATCCATCTTCAGAGCCTGGTCCATTTTAACTCCAAGGTTGGAGATTACAGAGGATACATTCGGTGAGAGATAGTTGAGGTCAGGTTGATGAGTAGCCGTGGTACTGTAAGGACTGAAAACGATTGTCAGTTTTGGAGTCATTAAGATGGAGGAAGTTATCAGCTAACCATTGCTTGACCTCAAGGATACAATCAGACAGAACTTTCGTTGATTGAGTTGGCTTAAATGAAAAGTAGATTTGACAGTCGTCAGCGTAAAGATGGTATGAGACAGTGTGCTTTCTGAAAATGTCCATCACAAGGATACATATTTTCATATATACAATAAAATGAGTCATTTTTTTCTTTGAATTAAGTCAAACATGACAAACTGAAGTTAATGCGTTTTATTAATCATGACTAACACAGTAGTAATGCAAGGAATTAAATATGTGTTTAAAATTAGCCATGGATCAAAATAAAATGTCAAAGGGAAGGTTTAGTGAGGTGCATCAAAAAAAGCGTGGTGTCAAGGTACTAAGTCCTAGAATTACCTAGAATGCTAGTCAAACTTTAAAAAAGTGTGTAGCACTGACTGGAATACAGGAACACATTATGGAATACTATTAAGAGACCTGCATTTTCCCAACAAACGTTCAGGTACTTCCTGTGCTGCTCATGAACACACCATCAGTTTAGAAATGGTTTACAAAAGAAATATCCAGTAACTACGATGTGATGGCAGCTTGACTTACAATTCAAAATGGTCCTCTTGAAATGCTAAGACTAAGTATAAACTGAATGAAGCTGTGTACAGCTGTGTAAATGCACAGCTGGCTTGTTGCATGTTGCCTTGTGCTCACACATCAAACGTCAGGATCCAGGGCTCAAGTGTCTTCCCTTTTCTATTTGATCACATCTCTAACTAAAGGAAACAACCCCTGTGCACAAACAAAGCCTAAAACAAGAACTCCGATAAGTAAAAGTAGCAATCCAGTGCTTTTCCCTTTTTCAGGAATTATTTCAGTTCAATTCAGCTTATTTATATAGAGCCAAATTACAACATGAATCATCTCATATATATATATATATATATATATATATATATATATATATGCATATGTATATATATATACATATGTATATTACAGCATGACGTGAGAATAAATATGGAATAACGTGTTTTAGCTCTGATGGTCGGTAGAGGTGCACTAATCACTTTGCAAAACGTTTCTCATCCTTTAGATGGTGCCATTGGAGAAAAAAAGTTTGTATTTCTAGTTTAAGGTGGTTTTCTGTGCAAATGTTATGAACAGTTAATCTTGCCCTGCTGCCAACATATCTCTGAAGGAGCAATTTGTAAGACTTCCACAGTGAAATAATCACAAAAGAGTCCATCTCAATCATGTTGGAAGGAAGGTAACATTGAAACAAATTTAATTCCCTGCCAGCTGGAGCGTTCTCAGATTTTCTCTTTCAAAAAAAAAAAGTAAAATAAAAAAAAAACGAAAAACAAAAGAGAGAAGTAGTTTCATTCTGTGTATTTGTGAGGTTGCCAAGTCTGCGTGAAGATAACGCAGCATCGTGATAATTTGTAACTCGACAAAGGCAGGCAAAAAGCTCCACAGTTTTTTAAAGAATCAAAGCCAGTAGACAGGAGCGACCCAGAGTTATTTCTTTTACCACTAAGAAAAGTTGGCTGTCCTTCACAGTCCACAGTGAACTTTCGAAAGAGCTGTTCTTCAGCTTTAATGCCCAAAAGCTCCTGGATCTCTGCATTGCTCCAATTTCCATTCTCAGTTTTGCAAACACAAAATGCACTCCCCAAATCGACTTGATTTTCAATACTGTTGCCGACCTGGGCCCAGTGGACATTCAATATGTGATCACGACATTGCCATCTGTTGCATCAAGGCGTGAGCTTCATTCAAAAGTCCGCTGTTGCGGTAATGTTACTACCAAGCTTGGCAGCACGAATGCTGCAGGCATCGCCTTGCCTAGCTGCCATGGCGTTTTCAAAAGACACACCATGGCGGCAGTATTACCCTGATTTTCTTTCATGGTGTGTCTTGGTGGCAATAGAGATTTTTTTTTGTTTTGTTTTTGTTTTATACTAAAGGGATTCCAGTGCTGGTTTAGAGACAGTGAAAACAATTTCTTGTTGTTTTTACAGCTAAAGCTTCAAGCTGGAAAATCTGCTGATGTATTAACATCAAGTCTTGACTGGTTTGGAGTGCAGACTTGTTTATGACCTATAAGCAGAGGGATGGCAACCAACACGATAAACTACAGGTTTGTGAGCTGTTTGCTTCAATCCAAAGGCATTGTAGCATCCTTTGTTCAGCATTTGCAGCTTTATGCAAACAGGGACGACTCATGGTCACATCAGAGTGTACTCACAAGTAACTCCCGTACACTGCTGAATCAGCTGATGACAAAGACATCCTGGCTACTGCAATGCGCTCAAACATGCTTTCTCCCATTAATTTAGACCACATCCACATGAGAATGCAACTTATTTAAAATATTTTACAAATCAATAAAAATGACTGCAATGCTTTTAAGAATGTCTTTAGTCAAATTTCAAAAAATGACCTAACTACTTCAGCAACTATGCCAGGCCTGCATGTGGCTCTGCAATGAACCCAGAGGAGTACACAAAAATATCAGGAAACAAAAATGGATCATGTGTGTATGAATCTTGCACACTGTAGCTGCTAGCTGGTAAACCAACAAAATGATGAGAGGAGATGCAAGAGCAAAAACCAAACCCTTGTTATGGGGGAACAACAATGTAGTACTTTTACTTTGTTTCACATTAAACTACAAAAGCGGGATGGTTTTTGACTGGGAGTTGTTCCAGTCCAAATTTGAAGACACCTTATATGTACGTACTAAATCTTGAGATAGATAAAGCTGCAGGAAGGAACGTAGCTTTGACAAGACGGTAAAAGCTTTTGAATTTATTTTAAAAAAATGAAACAACCTAATTCTTTTTTGATTTATTATTTCTACCTGTAGACAATTAAAGAGACAATATGTAAGAACTTTCAAATGAAATAATCACAAAACAGCCTAATGTCTTAAACACGTTGGAAGGAAAGATTCATTGAAACAAAATTCCTTTTCAGCCGGCTGTAGGGGGTGGCAGTTTTTTTCTCCATATGGTATGCAGAGACTGTGCAGAATTAAAGCTGCCATTTGTAATTTGACACCAGCGGGCAAAAACTTCCAGAATTGTTTGCAGAACCGATGCCAATAAAAAGGTGGCCTTGAAGTTATTTATTGTACTCCTAACGGGATCCTTTTATTTGACTCTAATATTAGGTGAAGCGTGCTAGAGGCTAATGTTGAGCTAACAAAGCTAACTTGAAATAGAAGCAAATAGTCGGCTCTAAAAATATCTCAAGCCACTTTTTCAATTACCAACAACTCTGCATTACAGCGAAAAGTATGAAGTGAATAAAGAGTCAACTGTGGCATTTTATTTCCCTCAATTAGTCTTCAGAACTATTGGGGTAGCTGTAGCTGAGGAGGTAGAGTGGGTTGTCCAGTATTTAGAAGGTTGCAGGTTTGATCCCAGCTCCTGGCAGAGAACCCTGCTGTTGTGTCCATGGGCAAGACACTTAACCCTCCTTGCTGGTGGTGGTTGGAGGAGTCGGCGGTGCCTGTGCTCTGAAGCCTTGCAGTGAGTCCCAGGGCAGCTGTGGCTACATTGTAGCTCATCACCATCAGTGTGTGAATGTGGGTGTAAGTGGATGAATGATACACTGTAGAGTCAAGCACTTTGGAGTCCTCTGACTCTGAAAGTTGCTATACAAGTGCAGGTCATTCACCAATATTCATTTATCATTACCGTAAGCTAACAGCAAGACAGCTAAAACCTGCCCTCTAATGCTGGAGGAATAATACCATAAAACACTCAAGAGTGCTAACATGAGATATGACAATGCATGTAGCTACTTATCAACTTACTGTGGGCATCACTTAGGCTGTCATACATCGGAGTTTTCAATTTTGATTTCAAAGGTACTTTGGACTTTAAACACATTTAAAAGGAAGCAATGGGAACCGACACCATCCATTTCCTAGTATGGCAAGCCATCCTATATATGTGAATATATATTCTGGCCTCGACCCAGACTCAGTATTTGGGCAGAATCTATGGTTGTCTTTCAAACTGTATCTGCATGCTATTGGACACCACTACTCACCTCTACGGATATCAGTCAACAGGGCAGTCTGCTGTCCAGTGTTGAAGGAGTCAAAAATACATCCGTTTTCTAAATAAAGGACTTAGGTACCTCTCTCTGCTCTTGACTCAAAGAAAAACACAAGTCTAAGTAGTCCAAAACTGATGCCAAAGCCATTTGAAATGAACCAACGCCATCTTTGCTGTTTTGCTCAGTTGCAGTAACATCCTGCCCACCCAACCAATAAAGCGCTGTGATTGGCAAGACAAAAAACTGTTCGCCCCAGTGGTAGACCTGCCAAGACTACAATGGAACGTGACTAGACCGACCTGCAGAGGAAAATCCTCTTGCAACTGCAATGTTCTTGTCAAGCTTTCTAGACATTCTGTGTCCCGCAGAGTAGCTAAAAGCAGCTTCACCCTGTTTGGATCTAACAGCTGGGTCTCAGAGTCCTTCTGGTTGTGTGTATTGTAAAGAGACCCAACATATATTTTGGCCCCATGCCCCTGAGTGATTTATAAACTAGCAGTAGCATTTTGCAATAAATTCTGTAGTTTATTGGAACCATTGCAGAGACTGAAGAACAAATATGATGTGCTCGGTTGTTTTGGTTCTTAAGACTTTACCAGATGTTTTCTGAATAATCTTACAAAAATATATTTTGATCACTTTTAGTTTGCAGTTTTTCATGTTGCATAGAGCCATTATTTAGCAGTTTACCATTTTATCATTTACCTACATGCATATGTCTTTTTGAGGATGTTCATTGACTAAACTAACTTGCCTAATGGCCTCTTTATCATGTGCAGTGTGGTGCACAGGCCACTGACTTATGCTCTCCTTCTTGTGCAGACATTGTCCTTCGTGAACCTGCGAGCATGCTCCTCAACCTCATGTGAGGCAGTGAGGGAGACTTTTTATCTCTGGGTAAAGGAGAAAGGTCTCTAGCATCATTATTTTCTTTCGAAATGTAACGGACTTTACTGCACACCCTAATTTGCTTGCCGTAATTATAGGTCATGCTCCCCTTTTGTAATTTATAAAACCTTTTGTTCTTATCAATAATGAATGGGCTTTAGCAAATCATGGCGCCTTATATTTTGGTATTATGAAAATGCTAATGCATCAGGGACCCAAAGCCTTATCAGCCAGGTCGGATGCTCTATTAAACAGCCAAGAGAAGAAGTTAGAAGCAAATTGCTTATGTTAATGCCCCAGTTGTATGCAGACAACACAAGGAGTCTGCAATTAATTTCATCCAGGCGGTGGATGGACAGGCAAATTTATTTCCCTTCCACAGGATGGAGGCTTCCCCCCTCCTCTTTTCTCACAGGTCTTCATGCATAGAATTGGAAAGGCTGCTAGAACAAGAGATGGAGGGCAAAAGGCAAAGAGAGAGGGGAGCTGTAACTTAGAAGCAATCTGTGACCTAATTGAACAGCACCAAAAGAGGGAAGGGTAGCGTTGTTGAAACAAGGAGAGAAATCTCCATTCATTCTGCTGACAAGTGTTTTCACAACTTAAACCCATTTTATTAATTGTGTTTGACATTTTCCTAATTACTTTCATTTACATCAAATCAGCTTCTCACACATGATTGGACTACAAATCAACTCTGCACAGTACTGCAGGACATCGAGGAAAGTGGATGGCAGACTTATAAAGTGTAAACACAGATAATAACATCTCACACTCTTGCTAATGGGTAATCAAATAGATTGTTTTACTGAGAAACATACAAACAAGGACTGCTGCTGGTTAGACATTTTGTTTTCAAACTTTGTGTTTCCACTAAAGGAGTCCTTGGTCATTTCTGGGAAGGGGGAACACTGACCAAGAGATACGATGGCTCGATCCCCTCAGCTGTTGAGTCCAGCTGCCGTTTCAGCAGTGAATGATGTCGTTGATCAATGCCCAAAACATCCACGGACATTAGTACCATTAAAAATTTTATTCTGTCAAAGTGCGGCTGTGTGATGAAAAATGTGGCATTCAATGACCAGAAGAAGTGCAGTTTTTTTACGGTGTGCTATGAGACAACAAAGCCCTGTGAGTTAAAACATTTTGGGGCAATTCCGCTGAAGACTCATGGTGACTAGGCTTTTCAAGTCCTTGCACCCTCTCTCTGGAACCAGCTTGCACTCACAATCAAACAGTCCTCATCACTGGCAGTCTTTAAGAGCAGGTTGAAAACTTATTTTTCTAGGATGGCTTTCTCCTAAAGATTTTGGTTTCTGGTTTTTATTTTTTGTTCTTAGCTTTTTTTAACTAATTACTCTTAATTTTCTTTTATCTAAATTTTATCTCATTGGCATTTTATTGTTCTCACAAAAGTCTATGTTCTTATTTTGTTTTTAATGTTTTTATGACTTGCTACTTTTATCTTTGTTACTATTCTTGTCCAACGCCTTGGGGCCCCTTTGAGGGTGGTGGAAAGCGCTATATAAATAAAACTTGACTGATTGATTGATTTAACCTTTTGGTGTTGAGAGTTTAGTAACGACAATTTAAAATGCAGCATGAACACTGCTTGTTTTCTTTGCCTTCAATACTGCCTCACTAGTAACTTATCCAACTTTATAAATGCCGTATTTTTTTGGGTAACGGCTGCCAGGGGCGGCGTTAGGCCCGGCTACTTGGGCTCAAGCTCCGAATGTTTTATGAAAAGACTAGTGTGTGTTACATGTGTGTGTGTGCGCGCACGTGTGTGTGTGCACGCACGTATGTGCACGTGTGTTAAGCCCTGGATCTTCTTCAGTCCTAAATCCGCCCCTGACGGCTGCTAAAATAATTTCCTACTGAGTTACAACCAATCAGTGTGAGTTAACCAATAGCTCTGCTCAGCAAATCTACCGGGCCTTTCTGAGGACCTACCCCAGCTCAGGTACTCTATTGGTTCCTGAAAATGATCCTTTTTGTTGGCTTACTAAAGCCCCACTCGCATGCTGTAAAGTTCCGGTAAATTGATCCTGAAGTTCCGATGATGGACACATGCATAATGTTTCAACAACTCAGCTTTAATGCTACATGGGACATTGCTTATGGTGATTGCATAGACATCACAAGTACAAAATAATAATAATACTCATTGGTGATCTGGTTACCGTCTATGGACCACATTTACTGAAGGATTTTGACTGCAAGTGCAACTTAGATTTAACATCTGTCTAATTCATAAAGCCATAAGGGACATGTGTGCCTCAGCCTGGGCCAACCAAACACCATCTTTCTGGATTGGAGCAGTTTGCCTACAGTTGAATAATTTTGCACAAATTCTCTCCCTACAAGAAGAAAAATAACAACCCACACCCTGCAGGCCTGTACTGAAATCAAGCCCCCTCATTTTGTTTCATTATTTGTTTGTTTGTTTGCCATTTTAGTGTCGTTATTATTTCTTTAGTGAAAAGCCCCCCCGGACTGGACTATTTTACCTGTTGACATCATCGACATTAATATATGGACAATGGGTTTTCATAGCCTCCAATAACAAGTTTTTGTGCTAAAATGGGAGGAGGCAACCACCGCCATTTTGACCGAGTCACAGGTTCCGTCAAGCCCAGACAATTCCATAAAAGGGAAGAGAGGAGGAGCTGAGGGTGGGGCTGTAAGGCTGGGTTCAACTGACGACACCCGGTCGAACTAGCTACAAGCTAACCTGAAGCTAACCCAAAGCTAAAACGGAGGTGGGAGCTAAGCTAACAGAGGTAGCAACCTAGCTACAACCGGAGTTAACTGTGCACAACACCAGAGCTTCTGAGTCAGAGATACGCCGGGCTGACCGCTGGGTAAAACCGGGTGAAACACAGAGGTCTCGGAGACCTCCACAAGCCGGAAGCTGCACAGCAGACAAACGCCGCTGCGCAGAGCTGCCGCTGGGGAGAACCAGGTGGAAAGGTTTCCATCCCAGAGCTCCACAAGTCGTCAGCCCGCCGCAGCACAAAGAAGCCGCGATCAGACAGATGCGCCGAGCTGCGGGGAGAAGTGGCGTATTTTGGCGGTTCTGGCTTGCCATAAGAACCAGCCATCAGCCCGCCGCAGCACACAGAAGCCGCAATCAGACAGCGATGCGCCGAGCTGCTGGGAGAACCAGCCGGCAGCCCGCGCAGCTAACAGAAGTCGCGATCAGACAGAGATGGACCAGGCTGCGGGGAGAAACAGCCGACATTCCGGGTGGAAAACATCGGTCTCCCGAGAGCTCCACAAGCCGATAGTCGGAACCCATCTCCACCAACATGTTATATTTCAACCCATTTTCTAAAGTGCAGCATTATGGGTTAGGGTTAGGGTTTTAACCTATTACATTTAAATTTCATGGTTAAGCAGTACATGCTAAAATCTAAGCTCAGCTTGGCAGTGACCTAAAATACATGAATATAATTTTACTTACTGAAAAATATGAAGTGGAGACTCCTTGGACGCTCTATCAATGCAATTAATGCCACAGCAAGTCATTTTGTCCAACAATTGCACAAAAAATATTCAAAAAAGAATCTACAAACACAGAGACTCAAAATCCAGAAGCAGTTTCCAAGCCAGGCCGAGGCTCTACTGAGGCCTTTCCACGGAACTAGCTCTGTGGTCACGTGGGTCTGATGCTCATTAATTATACAGAATTTTAGGCTTTTAATACACTTAAACAGAAGAGTGAGAAAAAAAATGCACCCCCCTCTGAGTTGTCATGAGTGTAAACTAGATACTTTATACCAAAAACATGTTTTGGTACCAGGCTGTAAACATGTTTATTTCTGCTGTGAAATTGGCATTTTTAACATGGGGGTCAATGAGGATTTGCTCGCTTCTGATTCCAGCCCCCAGCGGATGAGGGTGGAACTGCAATTTTTGGTACTTCCGGGTTGGGACCAATTTTAGAGCCTCATTGTGGGGGCTTGGTTGACATACGATCAATTTGTTTTAGACTTTTTCGGAACACTGTCTATGTACATGTATCACCCATCAGTACAGGTTTTTAAGTTACATGTTGTTATTCTTGTGAGTTTGGCTATTAGTTTTTTTTTTCTTTTTTTTTCTCTCTTTGGTTTAGATGTTTCCTTTTTATTTGTTTTTTACATATTTTCAGGTAACTGTAATTTTCTTTTTTTTCCCCCTTGAAGTTTTTTTATTTTTTGGTCATTTTTTCAGCTGAACCGTCTTCTATCTTTCCATTTTTGTGCTGTACGGATAGAGGACCTCCTTGAAAACAAGATGTTACATTTCAACAGGTTTTATCCTCTGAAAAAATAAATAAGTAAATAAAAAATAAATGAGTGGATGGTTTGGATATTATAAAATATTTTGTTTACAGATTTATTAATTTAATCTTGGATGTAGTTTCACGCCGCAAAGGAAAGTTTTTGTCTTACGTCCATTAAAATCTGGAGATCACTGTAAGTTGAAATGTTGTTGCCAAATATCAAATAGGACCTCTTTTTGCTATGAAACCAAACATCACTTATTTGCTTGTAGTTTCTCAACAAGACAGTGCAGGGACAGGCTTGATTTGATCTACCAAATATCCAAACATCTAACACTACCTTTATGCAGCCATAGCAGAACAATCATAACTGAGTAGAATGCTGTACTTGGAAGTAGTTTTCAATAATTAATTTTTGTGAAGCTGTCTGAAAAAAGCCTCTTTCTGAATCTTAACATGAATCCATCTGCAGTGTACTCTTTATATTCCAAAAACTGAGATTATTTCATTTTCAAACACATAATGAAACAGATGAGGATTACTCATAAAAATTTATACCTCAATTCTGCTTTTTAATTTATAGCCCACCCCTCAGGCGCATCTTATTCAGACATTAATATAAAAAAAGAACTGTACATCAGAAAAGTGTCAGCTTTCACTTATACTTCCATTCACAATCATGCATATTGTATGCAGGCTAGGCGACTGCTACCCGTTGTACAACAATTAAACATTAAGTAACTGGTATATTGATGGATTGATAGATAATATCCATATTCTACATTCACTATACTTAATTTTTAATAACCTTTTTAGCACCCTTACCTTTCACTTGAATGTTTAGATAATACACTTTATGCAAATCGGACATTTCTATAAATTTTAGATTTGTCACCATTAATCACCTTGTATTTACATGAAATGTTCACTGCAAAATGTAATTAAAGTCGAGTTTGAATCTTTTTTTTTTATTTTTATTTTTTTACAACCAGAGCACACAGATGCTCAAAAGAATATCTCTGATTCAACTAATTTAGCCACCTGACCAGTAACGTTACTGGAGCTGAAGTAGAGTCTGGTGGTGATGTCAGAGAGGGTGGAGGTGCATAGTTCAATTTTGTTCAAACTGTAATATTTCATTATTTGTTTCAGTTTTTCGATTCACAGTAAAACAAATTATATGGTAACTTGAAAATAGTTTGCAGGATAGGAACAAATAAATTGTAAGCTTTCTTGTTTTAGACTTTATAAAATCAGTTTTAAAATAATATCAGGAATGGGAGTCTGTACCCTCTACTTGAATGATTAAAGATTAGTCCCCCGTGTCTGAAAGTGGTTTACAAATAAAGCTTTGAACTTCAAAGTTTGGGGTGGGTTACAGGATATGATAATATTAAATCATGAAGGATTTGAACATGTTGATTTTCTGCCAAAACATAGTGATCTTGGAATCATCGGGCATATTCTGTCAGAGAGATGAGAACAGAAAATGTTTAAGGATAGTTTCCATCCAGACCACTCATGGAAAAAATGTTAATCACATCTTTACTTAATGATTATCTGTAATGTTCTTAGTTGGTAGTTAAACCACATTTATATCAGACTGCCCCACTGACTGACATCCGTAGTGAATATGTCACATTGTTCATTGTTCAATAGCTTGCAAAGACGGTTTGAAAAACAACCGTAGGTCCACCCTACAACTGAGCTCCATCTCTGGGTCGTGGTCCGACTATATATGGGATGGCTTGCCAGGCTATGGTTTTAGTGCAAAAACTTGTAATGTTACTTATAACTTATAATATGATACTTTTGTGATATCACCTTCCTGCAAATAAAGTAAAACTTTAGATACATCTTAAATAAGACCCTTATAGTAATTGATATTCTAGTGCTTGTTGCTCTTTTAACAGTTTTCATAAAAAGAGAATATTTCATTTCTATCAATTCCACATTTTATGATAGAATTCTGTGGTTGTTTGCTAGAGAAAATAACCACAGCAGTAGCTCAGTGTAGCTCCTCAAACTGGAAAATCACCTTTTTGCAGGAATAGCACTAGAATTTTTCCACTGGAATGCTGCTTTTGTTTTAGTTCTTTTGGTCTTCAAAGGTTGAAGCCCATGAAAGAACTTTCCTGTTTCCTCAAAAAGGTTCAAGCAGTCAAAATGCCCTTTAACTGTCCATTAAACTAAGTCTTTTATATACTATCTGGGCCTTTTGGTGGGCAGTAAGGTAAAATTCCCTGCTAAAAGTTAGGCTTGATAACTTTTATCAGCATCTGGAAACAAATGTCCATCCATGGAAAACATTTTTTTTTTCACCGCTGTTAATCAGTAGTACTGAGATCAGCCTCTGCTCGGGGATTAATTAGAGAGTAGATGCAGACGAATCGTTCTGTGTACTGTATTACCGTTTATCTTGTTTCATTAAAAATCATCAATAGTTCACTCATGCGATGTGATACTGACATACTGTTTGTCTTATCCACAGGGGCTAGGTAAACACTCAGACGCCACTTCCTTTTTGTCCTCACCAGTACCAGTGCCTCGTGTTTGGTAATCGGCGTTGCTAAGTCAGAAGACATCAGCTTGACTCCATAAATTACCACCTGATCCTTTCTTCCTGGATAATTAGGTACCCATTAGTTCTAATCAAGTAGTTACTTAATTATTGCAGTAATTAGTCTAATGGTCTAGCAAATTGAAGCTTTATCACTTTCGGATACTTAATGATCTTGGCAAAGTACATCACAAATGCCTAGGCTTGGGCATCGGCAATCAAGCTATAGAAAACAAAGTTTATTTCATGTCATAAATGCTATTCGTTTGTTCATCTGCTTTGCATAACACAATGTTTTTTGGTTTGATGGCAGGGTGTTGTCATAAAATGACAATAGCTTGCTTGAACATGGTGGAACACCTCTGGCAGACGAACGCAAGCAGCCAGGTTGATTTACTAGTTTATCTATTTGCATGATGAAAAAAAAGCCTGTCCTTATGGGCTCCTTCACACAAGCATCAGACATGAAATGTGTGTACCCAGTTGGTAAAGGCAGCGCTCCAACCTTTGTGCTCACAAAGGCAACAGTTGAAAAGTGAATGGGTTTGTCTTCAAACTGCAATAAATTAGCCCTGGCCTGTCTGTCTCCACCTTCTAATTAACTGCAGTTTATTGAGTCTGCTGGAGATGGAGGGCCCAGGCAGACAACGTGAGCTGGGCCCACAACAGACTTTCAAAAGACATTAATGATGAGGAAAATACATGCATGTTCTTAATTAATCACGCTCAGAGAAGGCGAGAGCAAAGAGCTTACAACTAGCCTTGGTCCTCAGCATTTTTCATGTCACAAATGTGTTTCTGATTAGGGGAAAAAAGTGCAAAAACTAACTATGAGAAAAGGACTTTTTAGCTCTAAGTTAATAATAATTTCTCATAGCCATTAAACCTTTCTGTCATCAGGATCTACAATGGTCCATAGAGCAAGACTAAATCCAACACATGAAGACAATAATGGTTCAAAACTGAACCAGATATTTTATATTAAGTTTCTTTTACCTAATTTGTATGAAGAAACATATGCGTATGCATCCCCCGACAAATGTCTTACACCTTGTCAACACAAATCCAGTTATGTCTTTGGACTGCTGTTCTTTTTAAGGGAAGAAAATCTAAAGTGCAAGTTGCAACACCAGGAAAAAGTGTATTGGACTCTGTGCTGTTTTACCAACTGATGGACACGGATGCTATAGTTAGAAAGTTGTCAGTCCCCACTAGCAGCTCTTTAGATAAATAAAAATAACTAGCATCAAATGCAGCAGCTTTTCTGGTGTTATCAGAGACTTTTGCAGACCCTGAAGGGGAAACATGAATTGTTCTTGCTCTACTTAAAGGGACTTTACGGAGTTTTGAATGTTTATGCTCGCGATTGCCTCCTCAGGCCAAAAGCGTAACGGCAGCTTCAATATTAGGCTCGTGCACGAGGCGTGCGTGCTGTACGTGCACACTCCTTAACAACAATAACAGCTGAGACAGTCTCATGTGTGTGTGTGTGTGTGTGTGTGTGTGTGTGTGTGTGTGTGTGTGTGTGTGTGTGTGTGTGTGTGTGTGTGTGTGGCCCGGAGGACAGAGGGCAGGAGAACACGCAGCTAATTAATTAAATAATTTGGTTCTGTACCTTTCTCTTCAGCACAGCTGACAAAGGTTTATGATGTCCTCCTGCATGCTCAGATCATTCCCTTCCCTTGCTTGAAAAATTGTTCCAAAATGAAAGTTGAACCCACATCTTTTTTATTTGTGAATTCAATGCCGTTCGGCGAGTCTCAAATAAAAATTTGGACATCTTACTGTAAAAAAATATATCATTAATGTAAAAGAGAAACTCTAAATGAATTATGTTCACACCCAGAATCAAACCCAGGTCTTCTGCATGTGAGTCAGGCATCTTACAAGGTGAGCTACACTCTAGTAACATTCACAGTATCTGTAGTTTTTATATCCTTGATGACACCTGAAACAACGTCAAACCAAAGAACGGTTCGAAGCAAAAATGGCTATTTTGTTGCTAATTTGCAGGAAATATCTTGAAGAAAGTTCTACAGAAAGTAGCTAAGGGTCCTCAGAAATGTCACTAGACGTTAGGAACAGCGACAAAGACTAAAACTACGGATAGCAAATGCTACGGGCTATGCCTGAGCGTGAACGCGCATGCAGCAGCCTGCTCGACCCGAGCATCTCTCTTTTTCTGTGATTTTACAGAAAAACAGGCAATCACAGTAAAAATGCCAGGGCTCATTCTACAGGACCAGGGCATTGCAGGAGAACGTATGAAGAAGAAATTTATTATTTCTACACATGTTTTGGCTGTCAAACTTTCAAAATGCCCCTTTAAAGAGCAGAGGCGGATTTAGCAATTTGGGGGCCCAACTCGAACACAGACATGGGGCACCTTACACAAAATTTTCGACAATCTTACCTTTAACTGGATTTGCGAAACTCTCCCCTCTTCTGACATGAGTTATTTTCCCTTTTTATTAGTCCTCCTCTTTTTTCCTGTATTTCCCTCCCTTTGAGCGCTTTCAATATTTTCTCTGCTTTCTGTTTCCTGTCAGTGCTCCTGTGCTTTTGCCTTTGCTTTTTTTTTTTCTATTTTCCATTTTGGTCTATGTTTTCCTCCCTTTAAACATTTTCCATTGTTTTTCCTTTCTGCTTCCTGTGATGTTTACATAGAAAAACAATGTCACTTTCAGAAGTGAAAATAAAAGCTTTTATAAAGCATGCAGCTTCTTTCTCTTATTGGAGCCACTAGGATAACTCCATTTCATGCTTAGTTTTGACTATCGCTTTGAGTTTGTTACGAACGCTCCCGCCTCTCTTGTTCTTCTTATTTGCGTTCTTATGGCACTTGGCAAACAACAATTTGGTGCATTGCTGCCACCAACTGGATTGGAGTGGAATGACTACCAATCACTTCCTGTTTGTGCATCGCCGTCTTAATAGCCCTCTTATGACCATAATTATAACAGGGCCGCCTGGTATTTTTTTTAATCTTGTGGTTGTAAAATTGTAATAAAAAGGTGCAAAGTGTGTGTAACTATTCTTTTTTTTCAGAACAGCCTCAGCTTTCAGTGTATGGTTTGTATTTAGAATTTATTTCTATTAAAGCCTTTAAAAAATCAGCTTAAAAGTGAAAAAAAGCAAAAAACAGATTTGAATTTTTTTACATTTATTATTGAACAGGAACTTCAAAATGACTGGGCGAACAATTTGGAATGAACAATTTAAACTTTGAACTGTAATGCATCTATTCTTAAAAAAGTGTGAACCTTGGTATCTGATTTTTAGCTGTTTTAAGACCATTTATTTTTGTAAACTTTAAGACGTTTTTGTTTGATGTGGTAGACCTTGAAGCAGTTTCGCTCCAGCTGCAGGCAGAGTCCCACTCTGCACACCTCACACTGCCATGGGGTGCTTCTCTTGCACACCGTGCACTGCTATACCAAAAACGTTTGTTTTAGCAAATATAATTATTTATTGCAAACAGATAAATAATGCTGGAATGAAGCTGAATCTTACAATTAGCAAATAGTTGAGGGTTGTTCAAATAAAAAAATAAAAAATAAAGACTGAACAAATATTCATACCCTGGATCACTGGAGATCTGTCCTTCTTCGTGGTCACTGTCTTCAGATATAAGCCTTCTGGGACGCCTGATAGATCGTGTTGATTTTCTTTGAGGCATTTCCATAATTTCATGCTGGTTTTTAGCTTCCCCGTTCCGTTATCCGCTTTCACCGCGGCGCTGCTCTCCGTTTCAATCAGGCTGTACAGCAAGATTTCCCCTCGTCGCAATATTTTCCATAACTCTGATTGCTTCATGCCATAGATTGTTGGAAAGCTGCTTTTATGTACTTTTAGGAACCGCTGGAATTATTTGAATCTGATCAGCCATTCAAAAGTTATAAAACAGAGCATTTTGGATGAGAAACTCAGCACGTCTCTGAATCTGTGTTGTGATTCGTTGCGCTCAAGACAGGGATCCCGGTGGCTACCGTAATGTATTGTATATGCACGAAAAGCCCCATTTTTTATCTTTTCAGCACTTTTAGGATTTTAATGATATCTTGAATGGTTCAGGAATTATGGTAACGAGAAGCATCTGCGGCGACAGGTTGGTAATAAGAATATTGCGGCATTAACAGAGGGGTGCCAGAGGTCAGGTAGGAGGACCCCCAACACAAGGGGGCCCCAGGCGGCTGCCAACCTATGCCTAATGGTAAAACCGCCTCTGTTAAAGAGTGAGTAACACCCAAATTAACTTTTTTTGTGCTGATAACCTGTATAGATGAGTGTCTAATTAGTGCTGTAGACAGGTGTAATCATTAGTGTGGCAGTTTAGTGCAACTTACTTTAAATGTAATATTTCAACCCAAAACCGTAATTATATCTCCATCTTCAGGTGAAAACTATGCTCCACATTTATTTAGAATTAGCCACAGCTGATTGCTGTAGCGCTTGCAGGGTGACGTTGTCTGTACTGTACAATGTGGCTGCACTGCACTGGACTCCCGCTGAGTCTCGCCGCACCTCCACCTGGCTCACGGGGAAGATCAGGAAATCCTCTTTTTTGCAGTCAGTTTCTGTGTCTGCTCTTCTCCTGTGTGGTGAGTCTGCTTTTTGTGTGTGCTCTGGGATTAAGGAGGGTAGTGCCAATCATTGCCTCAGTGCCGCTCTCTGTCTTCCAGGCAATGCCTTTTTTCCAGGGATTTTTCTAACAGGAAGTCTGGTTGAAATAAGTCTCCACCCATGGTACAACTCACACTTTAATGAGCAGTGATTGCTACCATGGGCTTTTCCTTTGTCCCAAAGCACTCAGAGACAGCCCAGTCCCCTGTTAACAGATCAATATCAGTTGAGTTCAGTTATTTTCATAGCACCAGTTCACCTCAAACATCATCTCTAAGCATTGTACAAAAAGCAGCAAGACCCTACTTCCCATAGCTAAAGGAAAACTCAAGAATTTGAGTTAGGGTTAGATAAAGGAAGCACATTAGAATTGTGACACTTAAAAGAGCACACATCTCCAAAAGAATCTTTATCCATTATCTGTTATACAATTAGAATCTTGTTCTCCCATTTTCTTCCTCAGAATGTTATGTTATGTGAAGTGTTTTTATAAATCTCTGTTTTTCTAATTATTGTTAATAAAACCTCAAATTAATTGTAGACAAAAGCAAAACCATTTTTTTAAATATCTGTTAAGTCAATTGAATTCACTTCTGACCTTGAAAAGTGCAAAGTGATACAATATAAAGGTGAAAACAAAGCTTTATTATTTTAAACAATTACAAAGAAAGGTGTGGAACATAGAAAAACCATTTTAAAAACCTTATGTCTGATTATAATCAGTCACTCTGAGTTTTCCATGCAGACTGAACATGAAAATCATCTCCTACACCTATATTCTGCATTAGCTATAGACAATGAAATGCTAGGATATGAAAAATCTGACAGATCTACGTCACACTCTCACTTATGGGCTCGACACACGGGAGGCGACATCGCCTCTCCTCCATTAATTTTCAATGAGACATGCGCGACAAAGCGATAATCGCGGCTCTCCCTCCTACCAAGCGAAACGCGAAAAATGTGCATGTGAAATTTTGCGCTCGTGCACGTGTCGTGCACAGGCGACCCAGCGACACGATCCCAGAAAGTTGAAACATTTTCAACTTTTCATTGCTGTCGCTCGGACGAGGACCAATCAACGGAGGTTTCATTCACTGACCAATGAGCGGACAGGATGCTCCGTACACCTCCGAGCAAACATGGAAGAGAAGTTGATTATTATTATGTTTTATATAATAAAATCACAAGTAAGATTTCACAGAACTCTAGCAGCACCTTGTGAAACATCATATCTACCGCTTTATTAACTCTGAACCGCTTAAATAACCTTAATTCCCTCCAACCTGACACAGCCAAGCAAAACAACGGAAGTTTCGATTTCGCCATGGAACAGAACGCGTAGACGGCTTTGCCGCTGGCTGCTGCCGCGGATCGCCTCCCGTGTGTCAGGTAATTAAAGCGACGGCGACAAATTTTGCTGATCACGGTCGTTTGTCGCCTCCCGTGTGTCAAGCCAATTAAAGTTAGAAAATGGAGCACTTTAATAATTATATTATATTTTTTGGGGAAAAAAAATAAAACCCAATACCTCCATGGGGCACTAGGGGGTGTGCAAAATGCAATGAAAAGCTATATTTTAAAAAATAAATAATCAAAATTTTATTTTGCCGGTGTCGGTACAAGATCTGCTCGGGTGCAAAATTGGCTTGGGGTCCGTCGACTGCCGATGACGTCTAAGTAGTTGATTGGCTGAACATGAACCTTACGGAATTACGTAATCACGTTACGTTGTTATCACGTGACGTTGGTCCAGGCAAATCTTTCTGTTGGAAAGATGGACAACTTTTACAAAGAAATCCATCATTACCTCTTTGAAAATACACTTTTAGCATAGAGCTGCATGTATATTAGGGCTGAACGATTAACTGCATGTGCAATTAAATTGCGATGTGACAAAAGGAGATTTTCTAATCGCAAAGGCTGCAATTTGGCAGCGAGTGGTTAGCGAAATGCTAATATACATGGATAAACCGATAGGAATGCTAATGCTAATATCACAGATTACATTATTACAAATTATGAATTAGAAACGTGCCAAATGATTACATTTGGAGTCTAATAGAAAGTAAAACTACCATCAATCAAATAAGTACAGACAGGTATTTTAGTAAAGCCAGAAAACTTTTAACTNNCAGAGTTTTGGCTAGCAGCTATGAGCGTAACTGAACTACGCATGGACAAGACGTCAAAAACTAAACACAAAATACTTCGATAAACGGGACACACTTCTTTCCTGCAAATACAATTTCACAGGTGTTGCTAATACCCATGTTCCTTCAAGGGATGTGCTCAAAGAGGAGTTCAAAATTATGAATAAAATATCGTGTTTTATTTTACAAATTCCATTATAAACACAAACTTACGTCTTAAGAAACATGATTTTAATAACGAAACTGCTAAATTCTTTCCAACAGTATAGATGTGTAGTGTATTTTGTCCAAGTGGGTTTGCCGTACTTTGATGTCATCGACAGTCGAAGGACCCCGAGCCGATTTTGCACCCGAGCAGATCTTGTACCGACACCGGCCACAACCCTGGGTTCATGTTTACTTCTACCAGCCACTAGAGGGCACCATTGCACTAAAGTCTGCTCAGCAAGGCAAGGCTGGGATTGTGTAAAGTGGCCGACTTGACAAGTCAAGCAGCTGATTCTGAGCCCAGAAGATGTTCTAACTCTAAATACTGTTGTAGAATAAACCTATTAGCAGAAATGAGTCCTTATTCTGTACGATTTGTCACTGGACATGGTGCTGGAATGGGTCAGCAGTGAACCAACATCCCGACAGCTGAAAAAAGTGTTCTGTTGTTGCAGCTACCACCTCTGAACTGTTTGCCAGTGTCCGTGTTCCATACTCAACCTTTAGCTCATTCACTGCCATTGACGACAAAAGCCATCATTTTAAATCCAACAGTTCATTGCAAATGACTAAAGTCATCATTTGCATTTTTATTTTTTTACTGTGTGAGTGCCGAAACAAGCCCCTGCACTGTGAGAACAAACATCCCAGCTCTAAAGCCGATCTTCATCCACATACGTCACATGTCACATGATCAGGCCCCCACAATGTGGTTCAAAAATTGAAGTAATCCCCGAAGTACCAAAAATTGAAGTTCCACCCTCATCCGCTGGGGGCTGGTGTCAGAAGCGAGCAAATCCTCATTAACTCCAATGTTAAAAATATCAATTTCACAGCAGAAATAAACGTTTACAGCCTGGTACCAAATCATGTTTTTGGTTTAAATTATCTAGTTTACACTCATGACAACTGTGAGGGGGGTGCATTTTTTTCTCACTCTTCTGTTTGAGTGTATGAAAAGCCTAAAATTCTGTATAAATAATGAGCATCAGACCCACGTGACCACAGAGCTAGCTCTGTGGAAAGGCCTCAGTAGAGCCTCGGTCTGGCTTGGAAACTGTTCTGGGATTTTGAGTCTCTGTGTTTGTGTATTCTTTTTTGGATATTTTTTGTGCAATTGTTGGACAAAATGACTTGCTGTGGCATTAATTGCACTGATAGAGCGTCCAAGGAGTCTCCACTTCATTTTTTTCGGTAAGGAAAATTATATTTATGTATTTTAGGTCACTGCCGAGCTGAGCTTAGATTTTAACGTGTACCGTTTAACCATGAAATTTAAATGTAATAGGGTAACCCCCAGCACATTTAACATAATGCTGCACTTTAGAAAATGGATTGAAATATAACATGTTGGTGGAGCTGGGTTCCGACTATCGGCTTGTGGGGCTCTCGGGAGACCGATGTTTTCCACCCGGTTCTCCCCTCCCCGCAGCTCGGCACATCTCTGTCTGATCGCGGCTTCTGTCTGCTGCGCGGGCTGCCGGCTGGTTCTCCCCGCAGCTCGGCGCATCTCTGTCTGATCGTGGCTTCTGTCTGCTGCGCGGGCTGCCAGCTGGTTCTCCCCGCAGCTCGGCGCATCTCTGTCTGATCGCGGCTTCTGTCTGCTGCGCGGGCTGCCGGCTGGTTCTCCCCGCAGCTCGGCGCATCTCTGTCTGATCGTGGCTTCTGTCTGCTGCGCGGGCTGCCGGCCGACTTGTGGTTCTCCCCTTTCCGCAGCTCGGCGCATCTCTGTCTGATCGCGGCTTCTGTCTGCTGCGCGGGCTGCCGACTTATGGTTCTCCCCTCCCCTGGGCTTGACGGAACCTGTGACACGGTCAAAATGGCGGTGGTGGTCACCTCCCATTTATCTTCAAAAATGTGTTATTGGAGCCTATGGAAACCCATTGTCCAATATTTATATGTCGATGCATGTGATCAGTAAGCAGAAAATCCATGTGTTAGGAGATCTTTTTGAGCCGCTATTGTAAAAAAAAATTGAGGTGCGAACCGGAAAAGCTTCTGCCTATCACAATGCTACAACAGATTATGAAAGAACGGATAACGCTCGAAACTCGCAGATTCTGATGTAAGAGGTGAGTCTCCTCTTTGGTTGTTTTGGTTGTTTTGGCGTTGACATCATCACAGAGCTCAATGTTCTGTGACTCTTAAAAAAAACAGTAAAAATGCTGAGAAACGCTGGCAATGAAGGACTTATCTGATCAGGAAACAGCTGGCAGTGAATGAGTTAACATACATGGACTCACCCATTTTGACTCACGATGGGGAAGGCTGTTATTGTTTTAGCGTTCAGGAAACAACAGAGAACGTCGTGGACAGAAGAAGCTAACCCTTAGCATTAGCAACTTCACCACAAAGCAGAACTAATTCAGGCTTAATATTTATAGAGATAAAACAACAAAGTTACAAGTCAGTGGTAGAGTCACCTGCAGTCCCCTTTTTGCCCCCAGAGTGCAACTCACAAGGCATTCATCCCTACTAGACCACTGCAAATGTAATTATTAAACAAGTGTTTAACACCTTTAAATATATTCACATTTTGTCTGATTGAAGCAGAATAGTCATAGACTGTTTTGTGCTGTGGAAAGCAAAGTAAAAAGGTTCCTCTACATTTCGAGGCAGATAGATACCTGTTTTATGCTCATACAATAAAATCTTTAGGTAAAATTAATCACGGTTTCTTAAACTCACATGTTGACGTTGTTCAAAACCGCTTCATGAAATTTTCTAACTGACGTTTAACATTCCACTTTATGTGACCTATTTGTCAAAAGAAGCCGAATGCCACAAGATGCCTTTACGGGAGGAAAAAAAAGACGCATAAGGCAAAACTCGGCTGTGCTCCATGCCACATGACGGGTGTGTGAAAACTGACACACAAGAGTTTTCAAATTGGGGCCCGGGGAGCCGAAGCATAAAATAACTTCAATCTCAGCAGCTCTCTAAGGAATAGTGGAGAAGTGCGACCAACAACAACACAACAACAGCGAGGCAGGAAGGGGTGAAGGTAGGAGTTATTAGAGGATAAAACATGCCTCTCCATCTCACTCCCTCTCTCTCAGGAACCCCACGGATGATCAATGGATTTAGTCAGAGGGATATTCAAGCAGAAAATTGCTGCCTTTTTGCTTTTCTTTGAAGTATTTCCAGAATACATACCCAAGCCCCTGTCCACCAAGGTTGAAAATAGCAGCACAAGTGCAGTCTGTACCAGTAATCCTGAAAAAAGAAAGGGAAAAAGGGTGGGGGAGGGTTCTGGTCGGGCACCAAATGTTAAAGGACGCAGGGAGGGCCTAGATTGAAACTTTGCAGGTATAAAATTGAAGGCAGCCAGCTGAATAGACACAGTCAAACTATGGCTATTTTTCAAAGCTGAACCTCCAGTGACCAACATGGAAATAAAAATTATAAATAAAAATGTAAGTAAAAGTGCCACGCCACAGGACAAAACTATGCAGATACGGCTGCTTGATTTATTACACGCTGTTCACGTGTATTAACTTTAAAGGGCCAGTTACCCTTTATTGAAAAAAATAAAATCATCATATTAAATCTTATGCTGGAAGAAAATGTATTTTAATAATTTTTCTATGCATTGAAATCTTACTAATTATAGACAGTTTACTGAGTGGCCTATGTTTGGAGAAATAGTTTCTTTCTCCTCTGCACAAAACAGGGATTTCTTAAAGGTGTGGTTCACCAATAACAACATTTGTTTGATTATTATTTATTATTACAATCAGTCACTCAGAGTTTTTCATGCTGGCGGAACAAAAAATAGTCTCCTAACCCTATAGAGCTCCTGACCCCACGTGACTCTCAGTTAGTAGATGCCATTTTGGCAGGAAAAAAAGGTAAACAAACACGGATGTAACCATGAACGTGTACGGGATCCGCTTGGATTTTACTTCGTCGGAGTTTACTTCACACTTTAAAACCGAAGAAATCGTTTTATATTGTCAGAAATTAAATAGACTAAACATCTCCGACCCTTACCGTGCCCCTGGGATACTTTTTAAAAACACCAGAAGCTGTCGGAGCGGACTACACCGAACCTGGCCGGGGATTCCCTTGGGATTCCCCCAGCCGGAGGAGCTGGGGAGAGGTCTGGAACTCGACGCTACTGCCCGCTCCGACGCCAGAAGCTGTCGGAGCGGACTTCTTACTGGACCTGGCCAGGGAACCCCTTGGGATTTACCCGGAGGAGCTGGCTCCGGCGGCTGGGGAGAGGGAAGTCTGGGCCTCTCGACTTAGGCTACTGCCCCCGCAACCCGACTCCGGATAAGCGGATGAAAATGGATGGATGGATGGATGGACAAATAACAGATTTACACGTAAGTAGTTTAAATAGAGCGCTGTGCTGTTTGAATGTATAAACTGAACGCCAAGAGAAATCACTAGTTTGATTTTTTTTCGTGAGTAAAATAAATATGTCAGGCAGGAGCGTCTCAGGATCTGTCTCGGTGAGACAGATAATAGCAATCCAAAGTGCTTTTCATAAGTGATCTGACAATTGATCAACCATTGCTTAAAAATTAAATACAGCTTAGCCGGTTAATTGCTGTGATCATAAAACACGTAAACGGCAGCACGCAGAACTCACGAGGCACCATTTTACGTGATGTTTACTTGCTGCTATGAGTAATAAGACAGAAAAAGCCACGCCAAAATAAGTTTAGGAAGCCCACTAAGAATCGTAATGAAAGTATTTAAAATAAATACCATACACAGTTGAGGAAACGTTGGTTTAAGTACCTGATATGAAGTGGTCGCTGCATAAGCGAAAACCTTTACTCTCGGGATCCCACAGCTTCATTTTAGCCCGGTCACTAGCGCGTTTTATTACAATGATCCAACGTTTGCGGCGCTCCGGATCTTGGGGAATCCTGTAGATGGCTCATTCCTTATGTCGTCCGCATCTGTTCTGCATCCTGGGGCACAACAGGAATCTACCATATTTCCTGTCTGATTGAGTTTTCTGACAATAACAAATAGTCCGGCTGCCGGCTTCTGCCTGCCTAATGGCGCCGTTTCGATTTGAACTGTTGCATGCCGGGAAACGTGACGTCAACTCCCGGAACTCTATTTCCTGCATTAGTGTCTGATAGAAAACAGACAGTGAAACACTAGCATTTTAAAATCTTGACAGATCCACGCCACACTGTCACTTCATGTTCATGGACTCACCACTCTTGACTAGCAACAAGGAAGTTTGTTGTTTTGGTGTCCAGACAACAGCAGGGAATGTCTCAGCTAATAGAAACCACATGGCAGAACTCCTCCGGGCATGTGACATTTGTGGAGATAAAACATCAATGTTGCAAAGCAAATAGAGACAGGGGTAGAGTTGCATTACTCGTATCCAATCTGAGTCAAGATGTCCAAATCAGGAAATAAGACTCCAAATCCTGCCATCTAAAACTACTCTCTCCTCCAGCTGACTTGTACTTCCTGAAACATGCACATCTGAGCTCCCCATCCCAAGAGAACGACTTACAAGGCATTTACTCCTGCTAGAGACCACTGCAAATTTATTGATTAAACAAGTGAACCTCGTCTTAAATATTTTTACCAAAAAAGCATGTAATCTAAAACTATGACATACAGGTTTATGAGCCGTTGCGAAATGTTGGAGCTTTGAGCTGTTTTAAGATGGCAGCAGTCCGTTTGGACTTGGGTTCATTTTGATGTTTTGTAGTTTAACTAAATAGAGGGATTTAATGATGATGCATGGTGGCACTGTATGTTTGACCCGCAGCAAAAAAGTTCTTGGTTTGAATAGCAGCAACAGCTTTTCTGCTTTGAGTTTGCATGCTCTATGCATTTGTAGGTTTTCTTCAGGTATTCTGATTTTCCTTCTGTGGCATCCGGGGTTGCTGCAGTTGCCAGTAACACACAACGTTGCGTGTTAAAGTTAAATAATGTTTTTTTAAAAGAGCAATCAGTCTCACTCAGATGTGTGCCAGATGTGCGCCACGCACAGCAAAGAGCTAAACAGCTCAAAAGTTCTTGCCGCTGGATACACGGGAGAGGCGGTCCCCCTTGGACCAGAGTGGTGTTCCACTACAGTCCAGCCTAGGAGGCGATGACATTGGCAGCCGTGTATCCAATCTGGTATAGGTCAAGCGGGACCGGCCGCTGTCACATCCAAGCACCCGCACACCGGGCGATACCGGGGGCCCATGTCCTCTACCCGTGGGAGCCGGGAACTAATCAAAAAATAATCAAGAGAAGCAAAATAGCAGAGTCTGCGGAGGTGCAGACTCTAAAATGAGCCAAAAGCTAATTAAAATGAGCAGCTGAATGGTGAAAAGGGCAGGGTACATACCTGAGACGTTGGTTTGCCCACCTGAGCCGGCGAAACACTGGTACATCCAGAGCTGATTGGTCAGACACCAGCCATCACTAGAGCATTAATATGATTAACACAGACTCCCAAGCCGCTAACGCCGGAGATAGTTTTACTTACAGTTTGCACAGAGTTCCAAGCCCTGCCACATACTCGACTGGCTCGACAACCCGGAAGTAAATGCCAAGTTTAATGAGAGGCAATCACCCAAGGGAACCAACCCCTGCCCTTATATCAGGGTGCCCTCAACAGGCGATTGGTTAAGCAGCATCCTCCAGCTGCAAACATCACCCTGCTACACTTCAAAAGACCAATAACAGGTATCTTAGGTTGACTGGCTGCCCAAAATTAACTCAAAGTTACAGCGAGTGTGTGAATCGCTATTTGTGTGTCCCTGTGGAAGATTCAGTGGCACTGCAAGGTCGCCATGAGGCCACAGAAAATTTAAAAAATTTAAAAACGCCATCCAGAGCAGACAAAGAAGCCTCTCTGTTGGAGCGGGAGGTTGTTTGCAACACAAGCGAGGAAGTGTGCAACCCACGTATCTCTGGCTGAGAGGGAAGGAAGGAAGGGGACTGTCTCATCAGTGACTGCCAGTTGTGCTGTCAAATTACTCCTTTCACTGCCCCTGGTGGCCTGGAGGCTCCTAGCAAATGTCTGCCCTGCCAATTGGCATGCAGCATCTGTGGGCAGAAAATTTTGATAAAGGTGGCCAGATAGGGCCAAATTTGGGGTGGCACACCAAATTGGTCCTTGTGGTAACTTTGGAAGAGTTCAGCCTGTGGCAATGGGGTTATTCTTGTTTATTAAAAATGAATAAATGATATGTATCAAAACACTTAACTACTAATTTGAGAAACGAACATTTCAGAAAAATACATTTCTGTTGTTTGAATTATTTTTTTTGTTTACTACGACTACTACTAAACTTTATTTATATGGCGCCTTCACATGGCCCATGGACCAAACAAAGCGCTGCACAGCAGAAATAAACATAAAAAATAAAAACCTGTAAAACCATTTAAAAAAACATGTAGATAAAATCTAGGTGGGGCAGCAAAAAAGTGCGAAGCCATCCGTTAACGAGGCTCTTCTTGAATAAAAGCTGAAGAATAAAAGTGTGTTTTCAGCTGGCTCTTAAACTTGCCGAGCGTGGTGGCCTGTTTAACACATGTAGGTAGCTCATTCCAGAGCGTCGGCCCCCTCACCGAGAAAGCACGACCCCCTCCAGATTGTATTCTGTGTTTAGGAACGACGAACAGTCCTTGTTGTGCTGACCGAAGGATCCTTGCAGGAACATAAGGATGGATCAGATCCGATAGATGTCGTGGAGCCAACTCATTTAAACATTTAAAAACAAACACCAGAGCTTTAAACAAAATTCTAAAAGAGACTGGAAGCCAGTGTAGGGAAGCCAAGACAGGAGTGATGTGTTCAGATCTCCTGGTACTAGTCAGTAACCTGGCTGCCGCATTTTGGACCTTCTGTAGTTTAATTTACAAAAAACTATGGAGATACAAACTTTTTTAAGTAATGAGCAGCAGAAACATAATTTTCTTAATTTCTGAATATTTCTTTACTCATTGATTGCATTTTTTGTGTTTAGCATTAATGTTTTGAATAAATTAGATTAATTTATGGTTTGAGTGAATATTAATATGATTTACTACTCTTGTCTTCACTGGGGGGCCAGCAATTTTCCAGGGGTGACCATGGCCACCCCTGGCCACCCCTTGGGGGTGCCACTGCCTGTGGGAGGACTGACGACCTGTCCAGGGTGACAAGCTCACTGCGACCATACCAAGGAAAGGTGGTTCAGAAAATAACTGTGGAAGTAAAAGCCAAATGGAACCAGGTTATAAAGCCTGCCACACACGAGAGCAAACTGCTGAGCAAACGGCCTTGAATGACCATTTGCTCAGCAGATACCTCGCTGTGTGCGCCTGATGTTCACTGTGTTTTCCACCTCATGAGATGCTGAGGTGAATATCTGACTGGTTTGATATTTTCCGCCACAATGGTATTGATGTGTGAAAAAGTGATTTGAGAGAAACATTGCAAAACAGGTCTAATCTCCTAAATTACACAGAGGTTCATATGAATTATTTAGTATTTTATAAATCTTTACACATACTCTGAATTTTGTATTGCATTATTTTAGCAATCAGATTTTAAGAATTACCTCCAGTCTTGACCCTTGAACACTCTGAAGGTGCTACATTTAACTGCTTCTGGTGATATTTACCATTATAAAGAATACACAGCATAACTTTGTGATTACGTGCACTAGAAATACTTGTGAAATTTGAAGACTGGAACAAATATAAGATGGCAGACTCAGACTAGCCATTAGCTCATCAGTCCAAAAAGTAATGATTTATCACTTTTCTAAAGCTCCACACTTTAAAAGGGCTCAAAAGTTTCTTTATTATAATAACTTGACTTTTAAATTTTAAGACATACGAAGTAACTGTGATTTGGAGTTTTGTAAAAAGTATACCAAGTTAATCATTTTCAACACAAATGAATGCCATATGAGTCGACCTCTCTGTGGGGAAAAAACTGTTCTCATGCTCCAGTTTCATGACATAGAAGTTAGCCAGAGGAGAGGCGAGCAGAACACGGCAGAATTTAGGATCTTATTTCCTGATATTTGGACATCTTGCCTTTGATTGGCTAACAGCAATACAGCTCTACTTCTGACTCCATTTGCTTTGCAATGATGATGTTCATCTCCACAAATATCACAAGCTTGGAGTCTTGCCATGTTGTGGAGTTGCTAATGCTAATGGCTAGCTTACCAGCCAAGATGTGCACTACTCTCTCCTGAATGCTAAACCAACAACAGCCTTCCCCGTTGCAAGCAAAGATGGGAGAGTCCATGATGCTTGTGTACAGTGTGATGTAGATCTCAGTGGCCTTTTAATCTGAGCATTTCTCCATCTAAGCAGCTAATACAGGAAATAGAAGACTACTTTCATGTTCAGCCTGCATTTGAAACTCTGGGTAGGCTAACCGATAATATTTCATAAAAAACAAGTAAAAATGATTTCTCAGTCAACTTGGTCTTTAATAACATTTGAATTAAACATTAGCAGAGACCTAATAAAGATTTCCTGGGTCAATGGGATGGTGACATATTTCCTAAATGAGCTAAAGTACCTGGGTGTACTGGTGATAAACTTGAGTGTTGGATGGTGAGGGGCGCCCTTGCCCCTGGGGGCCCGGTTGGCCCCATGCAGATGACAGCAGAGGCATGTGGCACACTCGTGGCATTATGAATAGGACACAGAGATGGGGGACCAGACGTCTCAGTGCCCTGCTGTGCCGTGTGATGGCCTCATCTGTTTTCCCATTGCTACTCCAATACATCTGCAGCTTGTTTCCTTCCTAATTAAGATTTCACTGTTCTATTTGTCATAGGTTGGATAGGATATCACAGAGGGTAGTTTATCCATAGTTTTGGATTAATTGCTGGGCAATTCACCACACACAATTGTGCTATGAGTCTGAGCAAGAACACCAGCGATAATAATTCAGCTACTTTTTTATTATTATTATCCTTGAGTGTTATTTTTACAGATAAACCTCCAGGGGAATTGGTTCTCTGAACTATTTGTCTCAGCATATTTAAAATATTCATTAACAAGAAGTGAAGCTTACATGTGTGGAGACATCGCGGCGAATGTTTAGAGGCAGACTTGTTTTAAACTGATTATGTATTTAACCATAAATACATGTTACTTTTGGCTTTCTAAAAGATTTGTTAAAAAGTTGCATTTTGGGGTGATGACTGTCTTCTATTTCACAAGAAAGATGATTTCACAGAAAAAGGCTTGTTTCTAACTTTGCAAATAATATGTTTGTAAAAAAATAAAAACATAAAAAATACAGCAGTGTTCCAGAAGATAATTACCATAACACTGCCTATTAAGTGCATACGTTTCTGTTTATGCTAGTACAGATTTGACTTTAAAAAGCTCAATTGCATCTACAAAGCATCTGTGAAAAGTCATAACAAAAATGCATGTGTGTGTGTGTGTGTGTGTGTGTGTGTGTGTGTGTGTGTGTGTGTGTGTGTGTGTGTGTGTGTGTGTGTGTGTGTCTATGTGTGTGTGTGTCTATGTGTGTGTGTGTGTATTTAGACAGTGAACGCAATGTTAATGTTGATTCATCACAAATTAGTTACAGAATGCATTACTGTATGTTTGTTGTTGCACCAATTTAAAACAAGGGCAAATGTTCAGAATGAGGTCCATAGATGGTAATATAAAAATGGTCAAGTTAGAGACTTATTCACACTGTATTCACCTTCTAGCCTGGCAAGCCATCCTACATACGTAAATACACTGTGTGGCCAAGGGCCATTGAACCCACCCAGCCTTGAGCTGGAATCTATGGTTGTCTTTTATCTCTTCACACACCTGGACAGCGCTTGGAACAGTCAGAGCAATGAACAACATTATGTACTCACTCCTACAGATGTCAGTCAACATGGCAGTCCACCATACACCGTCAAAGACGAAGCAAATGCATCATTTTCCAAAATAAATGACTTAGTTACCTAAATCTGCTCATGTCTCAAAGAAAAGCCCAAGGCTAAAAAGTCTAAAGTTGATACCAAAGCTGTTTCAAAATGAGCACCATTCCTGAGCTAATGCCAGTTTTGCTCCTTTTCTCCATTGCAGCCCTTATGTTATATCTGCCTAACATTAGCCCTTTTTACAAGACACACCATGCCGGCAAATTGGCGTAATATTACCGCATTGGTGTTTCTTATAAACGTGCCATACCAGCATGGCGTTGCATGAATTTTGCGGCATTCATCCCCCCTTGCTTGCTAGTAATATTGTGATAATGGTCTGTCTTCTAAACAGCTGTTGGCACAACAGAGGAGGTGTCATGATGACATGGATGGGGGAGCTAATTCCGAGCTCCAGCCGACAACTATATTAATGAAAGTAAATACCGGCAATAAGTTTTGCTTTTGGAACAAAATCAGCTGAGACGGCAAACTGGAGCTGAAGCTCAGATCATCAGAGACTGCACAAGGACTGATGGGGACAGACACCTTTAGAGTGGCTTGTTAAAAAAACCTAATGATCACGGCTTCGATCGCAATAAAAACCCAGTTATGTCCAAGATAAACGGAAGTCCGCGACAGCGCAGAAACTGCCCCCATACCCCCTTTATGCCACCATCACCTAATCTTTAATTAAAAAGGACACGATTGCACCACATTACCACCACAGTCTGACCACTTATAAACGACCTAAGGGTCCCTGATGCTGCCACAGCGTTGCGGCAAATTGATGGCATTGTTTTGTAAAAACGGCTATAGAGCGCCGTGATTAGCGAAACAAGTAAAAACATTTTTTTCAGATATATAGCAGAAAATAAATGATAGTCTTGGTGTAATCTGCAGGTGTATTTTAAAAATCATGAAAGGAACAATAGTCTACCCTTGCTTATCATAGAGCATAATAGCTCAGCAATTGTTTGGGGTATAAAAATACTTCCATAATCAAGATGTGGTGGTTTGTTGTCATTGGATGAAGATCATGGGAGCGTAGCCATGAAGTGAGACCAGCGTATGCTAGTATTGTTAGATTGTAAAGAATTTAAAGTTGTACTGTCCACTCTGGCTTCAGCCTCGTCAAGTTCAATCAGTATCATGTTAGTGTCGTGTAGTCTTCTAGAGGGAAATCTGATGCAGTTTGACTGAGTTGTGTCATGATCAGAAGAGTTATACATTTGCAGTGTTGGGAGTAATGTGGTACAAAAGTAATTAATTACTGTAATGCATTGCTTTTTGCTGTAATGTGGTAATGTAAGGCATTACAGGGAAAAAATGGTAATATTTACTCGGTACAATTGTCAGTAATGTGGTTGTTATATCTGACTGTTATTAACAGCAATCCTAGCTCAGACACCACATCACCTTCCACATATATGTCATGAGCTCACTGAGCGCCAGATTACCAGATTCATATTAAACTTGTTTTGGTGAAAGTAACTTAAAGTAATGCAAAAGTAGTGTAATGCCTTACATTTTAAAATCAGTAATATTGTAATGTAATGAATTACTTTAAAATGAGGGTAACAAGTAATAAATAATGCATTACAGTTTTGAAGTAACTTGCCCAACACTGTACATTTGTAGATTCTCATGGAGGAATTTTTGTTCCGATTTGTAAAATGTATTAAAGGTGCATGAGTGTACGATGAAAACTAACAGGGTAAATCAGATATAAATTTGTTTTATGCTGCTGGGGGTTTTCAAAGTTTTTTGCAATACAGAAATATGGTGTGCATGCTCACACAAGCACCTTTTGCATACCACAACCTTTTAACAGGTCCTTTAAGCCCCGCAAAGACTTACTGAGGTCCCTGAGGTCCAGTGATCAGAGCCTACTGGTTGTGCAGCGCACCAGGCTAAAGATCAAAGGTGACAGATCATTTGCTGCTGTGGCCCCAGACTCTGGAACTCTCTCCCCCTGAGCCTGAGATCAGTGGACTCAGTGGTCTCCTTTAAAATGCAGCTGAAAACTCACTTGTTCAGGCTTGCTTTTGTGTGACCTTCATCACCCTCTCCTTGTTCTGCTCTCCCTACCTATTCCACCTTCCTCAGGATCCACTGATTTCCCTCTTTCCTATCCACTCTGTCTTTCTTTACATTTTTAATCGCAATATTCTATTTTGTCGTCGTCGTCTTCCTCCGCTTATCCGGGTCCGGGTTGCGGGGGCAGCATCCCAACTATGGAGCTCCAGACTGTCCTCTCCCCGGCCTTCTCCACCAGCTCCTCCGGCAGGACCCCAAGGCGTTTCCGGACCAGATTGGAGATGTAACCTCTCCAATGTGTCCTGGGTCAACCCGGGGGCCTCCTGCCGGCAGGACATGCCCGAAACACCTCCCCGGGGAGGCGTCCAGGAGGCATCCTGACCAGATGCCCAAACCACCTCAACTGGCTCCTTTCGATCCGGAGGAGCAGCGGTTCTACTCCGAGTCCCTTCCGAATGTCCGAGCTCCTCACCCTATCTCTAAGGCTGAGCACGGCCACCCTACAGAGGAAACTCTTTTCAGCCGCTTGTATCCGCAATCTCGTTCTTTCGGTCATTACCCAAAGCTCATGACCATAGGTGAGGATTGGGACGTAGATCGACCGATAAATCGAGAGCCTGGCTTTCTGGCTCAGCTCCTCTTCACCACAACAGATTGGCTCAGCGTCCGCATCACTGCAGATGCTGAACCAATCCACCTGTCAATCTCCCGATCCCTCCTCCTACCCTCACTCGTGAACAAGACCCCGAGATACTTAAACTCCTCCACTTAAGGTAGGACCTGTCCCCCGACCCAGAGTTGGCAAGCCACCCTTTTCCGGTCGAGAACCATGGTCTCAGATTTGGAGGTGCTGATCCTCATCCCAGCCACTTCACACTCGGTCGCGAACCTACCCAGCAAGAGCTGAAGGTCAGAGTTGGATGAAGCTAGGAGGACCACATCATCCGCAAAAAGCAGAGACGAGATTCTCCTGCCACCAAACTCGACACACTCCACACCACGGCTGCGCCTAGAAATTCTGTCCATAAAGGTAATGAACAGAACCGGTGACAAAGGGCAGCCCTGGCGGATTCCAACCCTCACCGGGAACAGGTCCGACTTACTACCGGCTATGCGGACCAATCTCACGCTCCTCTGGTAAAGGGACTGAATGGCCCTTAACAAAAAGCCACCCACCCCATACTCCTGGAGCGTCCCCCACAGGGTGCCCCTGGGGACACGGTCATAAGCCTTCTCCAAATCCACAAAACACATGTGGTTTGGTTGGGCAAACTCCCATGCCCCCTCCATCACCCTTGCAAGGGTATAGAGCTGGTCCACAGTTCCACGGCCAGGACGAAAACCACATTGCTCCTCCTCATTCTGAGATTCAACTATCGATCGGACCCTCCTCTCCAGTACCTTGGAGTAGACCTTTCCAGGGAGGCTGAGGAGTGTGATCCCCCTATAGTTGGAACACACCCTCAGGTCACCCTTCTTAAAGATGGAGGCCACCACCCCGGTCTGCCACTCCACAGGAACTGCCCCCGATGACCACGCAATGTTTCAGAGACGTGTCAACCAGGACAGCCCTACAACATCCATAGCCTTGAGATACCCAGGACGAATCTCATCCACCCCCGGGGCTCCGCCGCTGTGTAGTTGTTTGACTACCCCAGCAACTTCTGCCCCAGAGATTGGACAGTCCATCCCCAGGTCTCCCGGCTCTGGTTCCACCTAGGAATGCACATAAGTGGAATTGAGGAGCTCCTCAAAGTATTCCTTCCACCGTCTGACTATAGCCCCAGTTGACGTCAGCAGCTCCCCATCCCCACTGTAAACAGTGTGAGCGAGTTGCTGCCTTCCTCTCCTGAGGCGCCGGACAGTTTGCCAGAACCTCTTTGGAGCCGATCGATAGTCTTTCTCCATGGCCTCACCAAACTCCTCCCACGCCCAAGATTTTGCCTCGGCAACTGCCACTTTATTATCATGCATTATGTTTAATCATTTTCTAAATTATTTTTAATATTTTTACATTTTTTGATTTTAGTGAAGCGCCTTGTGATTTTTATCTTGAGAGGCGCTATAAAAAAGATTCTTCTTCTTCTTCTTCTTCTTCTTCTTCTTCTTCTTCTTCTTCTTCTTCTTCTTCTTCTTCTTCTTCTACTGTCTTGGCAAGAAATTTCAACAAACTAACCTAAATTTCAAGATCCTGTTTAATTCAAAGGGCTTCAAATGAAGACGTTCCGCTTCTCATCCAGTGAGAATTGACAAAACTCCTCGGATGTGAAGCAAAATGTCTTCAAGAAACCAAAGAAGTCCAGTTACCTCCATTCAAACCCCTTTAGATTACCATGACCTGGATGACTGAGAACCTTCACAGCATCCAGTCTTATTGTATTTGTTAATTCTAGTTAAAAATTTGCAGAAAATTTCTGTGTAGTTGCAATTGTTTCATTTTATGATGAGATAGTTTAGAATATAGCTGTATTTTTCAATGTTAAGGGGGACAAATATCCATTTGTTTTCAATCAGTGTTGTAGGAACTGTGCCTAAAACACGCTGTTTCAAAAAGTCCCCATTTGTGACATCATGAGAAAAAAATACATTCTCTTATGTGCAAGAAAGGGCTGCTGCTCATCTAGCCGCAGCTCTTCTGTTGAGCTCCTCAGTTTATAGCAGCCTGAGTGG
>SSNQ01034754.1:2154445-2171472 GCA_006942095.1 Nothobranchius kuhntae
TTCTTCTTCTTCTTCTTCTTCTTCTTCTTCTTCTTCTTCTTCTTCTTCTACTGTCTTGGCAAGAAATTTCAACAAACTAACCTAAATTTCAAGATCCTGTTTAATTCAAAGGGCTTCAAATGAAGACGTTCCGCTTCTCATCCAGTGAGAATTGACAAAACTCCTCGGATGTGAAGCAAAATGTCTTCAAGAAACCAAAGAAGTCCAGTTACCTCCATTCAAACCCCTTTAGATTACCATGACCTGGATGACTGAGAACCTTCACAGCATCCAGTCTTATTGTATTTGTTAATTCTAGTTAAAAATTTGCAGAAAATTTCTGTGTAGTTGCAATTGTTTCATTTTATGATGAGATAGTTTAGAATATAGCTGTATTTTTCAATGTTAAAGGCCCAATGTGTGATATTTCATCTTATAAGTTATCAAATTTCTTGTATCACATTCTCAAATTTGTTTTTTTTAATGATAATTCAAACAAGCATTTATTCTAAGCATTATTATTAGCTTTATATTTTAATATTTTAGACAAAAGAAGCAGACCGGTGCTCCATATGGCATGCGCCATCTTAAAATACAGTGACCTTTTAGGGACATCATATTAAGCTTCGCATTTGATGTTTGCGTTTTTAAATGATGTAACCTCAAAGAAACAGCAGGGGGCAGAAGTGCGCCTTGTAAGCATGCAGTCTGACATATTTAATGATTTAGCGATCGCTACCACACCGCTCGTTTTTGGAGATTACCGCATGCTCCGTGACCGTGACGAGCAACCAGAACAGAAACACAACATTATCGGCTGCCCGCTCCAATTACACAACACACTTTGTGTAATCATTGTCACAGGTTCGTTACCGACGGTCACACACACATAACTAAACACCACACTGGCATTTTCACACAAATTTTTGTCAGAGATGATCTGCAGCACAGCACCTTCCCCCCCACGCTTCCCTGCCCTGCGTCTGTCGCATGTCTAACACCTCTGCCTCTCTGTGCGCTGGCACACGTCTGTCCTCTCCCTCTTCCTTGCCCTCTTCCTCTCCCTCGTCCTCTGTCTGTCTGATATCTGACTCTGTTTACGGAGAGAAAACAATTACAGACTACACTACCTTGTATATTTCCAAAATGGCAAATAGAAATATAACATTTCTCAAATAAAATGAACAAAATATTGTCATTTTTTGTAGTCAGAAGTCATCACTAACTAGCTGCCGTTTGCTATTAGCAAACATAACTGACATAAAAAAGTTTTTCTTATTCAAAACCTATTTAGATTAAATTAATAAAATAAGTTAGATGAAAACAACTAACCTGTTCGCTGAATTGAAAGCTGGAATTAGATGATGACATGCTGCCGTTTACAGCAACACGATTTTGTATTGTATTTGTTATATTTGTTAATAAAGTTTTAAATAATGATTTAAAAAAAACCTTTTTGATCCTCGGGGGCTCCAATAGCTGCAATACCGACTCTAAACTGCGTGGTGCTAAAGAGTCGGATCTTTTTACTATGATTTCTGTGAATTTCACACACGGGGCCTTTAAGGGGGACAAATATCCATTTGTTTTCAATCAGTGTTGTAGGAACTGTGCCTAAAACATGCTGTTTCAAAAAGTCCCCATTTGTGACATCATGAGAAAAAAATACATTCTCTTATGTGCAAGAAAGGGCTGCTGCTCATCTAGCCGCAGCTCTTCTGTTGAGCTCCTCAGTTTATAGCAGCCTGAGTGGCGATGGGTGGGCGTAGCCAGCTCCTGAACATTTTCTTAAAGTGACAGAGCCCTGAAACAACTCATTCTGGAAAGTACTGAAAATGGCAAGAATAAAACTGCGGAAATAACTTTACGTAAGATGGGTTTATTGCAAAGAACGTCAAGAACATGTTTTGTGTTGACCATAGAACTTTAATTATATACAAAAGTAATACGTCCCTCATATTTTTTTATTTATAACCATAGATAGGAAGTTGAATTTATGGACTTTTATGTGCATTACAAAAATTACACTGCAACAGAAAAAGCACTAAAAAGTTCTAGGAAAGTGGCCTGTTTAAAGCACTTCATATCCTTAATATACTTTTTTATTATTAGAACAAAGCTAAATATTTATGCTTATGATGAAACAATACTGATCTTTAATTCTTTTAAGGTTTGAGTTCAAAGCCAATAGCATTCCCAGATTTACAGCAGCTAACAAGAATTAATCGAATTGTGTGCAGAAGTTTCAAGAAATCAGCAGAACATCAATCTACCATATTACCTGCTCCACCATGGTGGTGCAAAGGCAGTTTAACCAAAACCGTTAGGATGACTTAAAACATCTTCTTTAAGGAACTGTGTAAAATGTTTAGCAAGCGCATCAGTAGATGCTGATGTAGTTAAATGTAAAGTACCGCACAAAGGGGAGGGGCGTGTATAAATTCATTAATTCTACTACCATTATTTATGACTTAATATGATATACTGGTATGCTTTATAATATCACTGAATGTGCATATTTCTGGAAGAGACAGTGGAGTAATTACATAGAATGCCTTTTACCGTGAATGTACAATATTAATTACAGCCGCGGTTGTTTATCAAGTGTGAAACACAGTTTAAAAGCTGTTTGGAAGATTGCCACGTTGACCCAGGAATGTCTCCGATCTTTTTCCTTCAACTACTCATAATGTGAAACGAGACATCCTTCTCCAGACCTCTGATGTGCGGTTTAATCGAGGGGGATGTGATAGTAAAAATAACAAGGGGGTAAAAAATATTAAGATGAGAAGAAAGGATCAAGACAAAGGAGCAAGGGAAAGGACGAGCACGTCTGTTGGTAATAAACCATCGCAGCAGCTTCCAAACGTGCAGATTACCTGTTACATCCCGTTTTAATTTTATTCATATGCTTCACTTACCTCTTCAAAACCAGAGCTTGGTCAGGAACCTGTTTGAACTGTGTGTTATCGCAGGCATTACTCACCTAATCCTCTATTTTAATGCTGGACGGGAATCCGCACTCTGAGGGTCTAATGCACCAAGCAGAATTTCTCCAAACACTGGGCCTTCTGACACGACTGAGCAGGCACTGACTCATCTTTGTGTCTGATATTTTACTGTAGAAGATCATGAACCTGGAAGATGTCGACTGTAGGTTTCAGAGAAAGAAAAAAAGAAGATGGCCAAAATCAAAGCATCAATGAAGCTACTTTTCTTTGATGATGCTACTAAGCATTTTTTCATACCAATTTGGCTTTCATTGTTTGGTGTTCATATGCTCCACAGAGGGGGACGTTCTGCTGGAGATGTGCTCCCACAGCTGAGGATATTGGTGGAAACATCCGTCTAGAGCACAGGAGGCAGGAGGTGGTGCAAAAAGCATGGTGTGGAAGCTGCTGTGTTTCCTTTAGCATGGTGGATGAGGATCCTTAATGCCAACTCTGTGCAAAAGTGGTATAAGGCATTAATAATACTGAGAGGTTAAAAGCAGCACACACTCTGAAGAAACAACTCTGTAAGACTGGTCTGAAACGTCTCTGCAACAACTCAGGAGGTTTACCTGGAAGAGTTGCATCGTGTTTCACTCACTAATCTAAAGATTTCACCAGTGAGCTGGAAGGGAAACAAATCTGCAGAAGTCTCCACAGTAGACTGTATTTCTTCACTGGTCTCAAAGAAGTGATCAAAGAATATTTTCTCTATCAATTTTACAAAAATGTTTTACGGTTTGATCTTTCTCCAATTCCACAAGTTAGTTCAGATTTGCATTCCTTGTCTTTTTGAAAAACCAGCAGCAGTTACATGAAACCATAAGAATTATCAGATAATTGCAGCTTTTGTTTGAAATCTCAAATTAATCTAAACTGCAGTAATGATGTTTAAAGGCCAAATAAGAATAAAGAAAAAAGCTATGGATTCTTGAAAACAGTTGCACATTTAAATTAAATCCTTTTCTCGTGTCATCATGTACCATAAAAATACATCAACGGTTCAGTGTCTATGAAATGTATCCACGTTAAGGATCAAATCATAGGAATAAACCAGTTTCTCATATTTTCTTTAAAAAAAGTTTACACCAGGTATGTGATGTCTGGTTTTCTATCAAGAGGGGAAACATGTTTTTTTTTTTTTTTTTTTTTACTTAGAAGCAGAACTATTCTGCAGGACATATTTTGGTGAATATCTGCATACAAAAGTATGTTTGAATAAGTGTTTTAGCAATTTTTACCTAAGGTTTTTCCTTTCAGTGACAGAAAAACAGCCACTAATTCCAAACCAGCTCTTTTTTTAAAGGTGTGCAGCTTTTTTTATTTTTCAGCCAAAGAGAAGGATTATCACTGGCGGTTTAATGCTGCAGATAAGTGACTCTCTAAAGCTTCCTTTTATTACATGTCAGCGTTGTATATGTGTGTTGTGTTTCTGTAACACATGCTATGCTTGGAGAGCATAGCGTGTTCAGCTTTATGAGAACAGGGCCAGGAATTAGACTGAGCCACGTGTCTTCACTGCCCTCTACAGGACTCCCTTCATTGGCTTTCTGCCCTCAAAACCCTTTATCCAACCAATCTTTGAAATATTTGTTTGACTTGGTATAAAGTGGTTTTAAAACACCTTATGAGTAGGATTTAGATTTTAAAACTAAGAAATTAAATAAAATGTTGGTTTATTAGCCTTATTTTGTCAGTTGTACAGTTAAAAGTGTTAATTTCCTTTAGGACACCAGGTTATTTCCCATTTAGGTGCTGGGATTAGTTAAAAATGTTATAAAAAGCCTTAAATAATAATATCTACCACTAAAGTCACTGATCAAGGTTTGCACCTATAGTTTGTCCTTATACTCGTCTGAATCGATTCATAACATTTAAAATGTTGGTACCTGCCTCTGCATCTTTTGTTTCATAACTTTTTTAAGTCCTGCGGATAAAAAAGTTGGGATCTGTGAAGAAAACATAAATGAAAGAAAATAACACTCTGAAGAGCGAGCTAATATTTCAGCCCAGTCGTGAATCGAGAAGTGATGAGAAATCTTATTTTTACAGGAAGATCAACACTAATCAGGTCAAGTCATGACTCTGCATTTTGGAGAACATTGTCTCAAACATTTTTTTTCCACCAGTGAGCTATGTTTAACTCATTTGTAACACTTTACAATAAGGATCCCTTAATTATTGGTACTTAGTACATTATAAAGCATTAATAAACAAAGGGTCCCTTTATTAACATATTCACGGTACCGTTATTGTTAATTATTAAGTCCTTAAGGTATGGACAAAGGGCTAGGGGGATGTCTGCTTAATAATGCATTACAAAATATGAATAAGCAGTTGTTAATACTTTATTTGATAGTTTATTCATGCTTAATAATGCACTAAGTAATGTTAATAAAGGGACTCTTATTGTAAAGTGTTACCAACTCATCCTAATCTGTATTTTTGCCCTCATTGCACTTGTGTGCCTATTTCTCAGTAAATAAGGGATATTTTCTGCAGATTGATTCAACTACGTCTAAAAGTCCAGGTTTATGTTCATGTTTAAAGCTACACATCAACACGTTTAGCTTCTTAATCAAACCAGATGTCATAGCGTGCATCATCAGAGCATAAACTAGTCACATATTTGAAATCTTCACAAAATGTCCATCACACAGGACCTTAGGTGGGAGCCATCCATCAGCTCCCTCTCAAAAAGGCCCAGCAGAGGATGCACTTTCTGCGGCAGTTGAAAAAGGCCAAGCTGCCGGCCCAGATGATGGTGCAGTTTTACACGGCCATCACTGAGTCCATCCTCACCTCCTCCATCACTGTGTGGTACGCTGGAGCCACAGTTAGGGACAAAAATAGACTGCAGCACATTGTGCGCTCCGCTGAGAAGGTGATTGGCTGCAGCCTTCCATCTCTCCAGGATCTGTACGTCTCCAGAACTCGGGGGCGTGCAGGCCGGATAGCAGCTGATCCTTCTCACCCGGGACACAGACTTTCCGAGACGCTTCTCTCAGGCAGAAGGTTACGGTCCATCCAGACCAGAACCTCCCGCCATAAGATCAGCTTCTTTCCATCTGCCGTTAGACTTGTGAACAGCTTATAAATACACAACCATGTTCGTCTGCTGTACTTGACATAACGTCACGTTATCGGCCATATTACCATTACCTGCCTTTTTTTTATAGCTGAATGTTTTATGCTAGTTTTATTATATTTTATTCTACTTATTCTATTTTTGAAATGTATTATTCATGTTATATGTAGCACATTAGTACCGAAGCAAGTTCCTAGTTTGTGAACTGCTTGTTCACTGACAATGGCAATAAACCTGATTCTGATTCTGATTCTGAAATGTTGACCCTTGATTTTTATTTTTTTCTTCCTCAGTTTGAGGCAGCTGAGGTAAATATGCCAAACTGCCTTATTTAAGTCTCACACACACACACACACACACACACACACACACACACACACACACACACACACACACACACACACGACTCAGCTTGTTTGACTTTGACCACACTCATGCCAGTTAGACACCAAAACTACAAAAATCATGAGACAGTCATCAAATCAGCTGATTGTTTGGTACTTTCTGGCAGAGTACCATCACTTGCATATTGTGTGTTGTGTTTATTTTGAGTAAGTCGACTCAAATCTAAAATCTCTTCATGTAAACATGCAGAAAGTTCCTTAGAAATGTCTATTTCCATCGTCCGATTGTCAAATCTAACATTCATCCCAGCAGCAGATAATGGAGGTGTTGTGTTCTGCTGCTACTCATTTGTTACGTGTCAAAATATACTTGCCTTCACATTCAGAGGGGCAGCGATGACAAGCTGGTGTTGCATGAGTGTGTGATTGTGCAAGGCGTGTACAGCCGAAGCCAAACAAGCTGCACTAATCTGGCATGATCTGTGTCTTTTCCCTCATCATCTCATTGAGTGTGAGGTCTTGGGTGTGGTTATTAAGGACACTGATATAAAATGGGCTTTCTGCTTGCTAGCTGATTATTAGTCACTGCTTGGGCAGCTGCGGATGAGATCAGCTGGCTGCAATTCAAGATTGGTTTTAATAAGTTTATGTAGAAAATGTATGCTGTTATATTTGAAATAAATAAAAATAAGTGCCACGGCAGGTAAAATGACGCGCTCTGGGCTGTGGAGGTTACAAAAATGCTAATTTAGCCAGAAGTGCCCGTCAGAATCTGTGGAAGGTAAAGTAACACATTACTTAGAAGCGCTGGAGGGGAGCAGACTTTGTTCCAGCCCTGAAAACAGTGTCAGGTTGTGTTAGCACATTTGAGAGGTGCTACCCACAGTTTAAACCCGTGTCCAGGGGTACGTAACTTTCCTGCAGCCTCTGACCTATCCACTTTAGCTGTCTCTGGGGTTAATTCTATGTCCTAGAGCTGAAACAACAGGATCACAGCCACAGCAGTAATACTCAATAGACATTGACCTACTTTGTTGGATTATACGGGTAAAAAAACTGATCCTCTGCCCTAATGCCAACAATGAAAATGATCTAATGGTCGTAACTGCTCTGTTTAATCTGAGAGCATGCTCATGTTCTTAATTTCTCATTATGGGAATGCAGTCCCTCCTGATGGGATTAAATGCCCTGCCCTGGATCTTTGTCATCTGAGCTTTCCATAAAATAACACAAGGCAAAAAGCAATAAACATCTGGCTCGACACAAACTATTTCCTTTGTTTTTGTTTTCTTAAATGGTATTCAGTGTTTGGTTTGTGCACAAACGTGGTGCTGAGAATGTCATTCTTCTTAAGAGTTCACAACAACTTTCAACAAAACCAGATCAGATTCGCTTTTAACAGTAAAAATATGTAATGTAACTTGTTAGCCTAACAAATCAGTGCTTTGTCCTTCAGCTGCACAATTTTAATAATCTTGCATATTAAAATATGCCCACAAGTCTTTTCCTCACTTGTCAGAAATCTAATACATCCATGTAATGTTTTACGTATCTTGCAAGACATTTCTTCCTCTGCAGAGCAATGCTCAAATGGACTCTGAGTGCCCTCGGCTGCTTGTACGTCTAATATGAACAATCAAAATCTATTTTTTTGCTCCATTACATTACCACCAGGGGGCACTTGATTCATCAAGCGTGCAATGTGGTGTTTGACAAATTGCCGTAGAGGTAACACATGTACTCAGCGAAGGGATTAGGGAGAGAACTGGGTTTACAACCAGCCTCCCACCTTCTCAAGCCTCTGATTGTCTCTGTGTTTGCTCTTTCTGGATCACGACAGCCAGCTGCTGATGCGGATGAGCTGCTTTAATGGTTACAAAAATTCACTATTTCTACTGTTATGTTTAAAATGAAGTGCGCACAGGATGGTTGGCTTAAATTTAAATGATTCTCTTTATGGGCAGTGTCGCCACCGTCTGAGGAACTGGTCACCCCTAAGTTTGCTTACTTCTCTATAAGAAAGTCTTGTATGATAATTTTAGAGTAGAGAAGGCATGCCTATCTAAATCTGTTTGGTAAGTTTGTCCTTCACAGCTAAAAGATAGTCTGTAAAATGAGAAACCAAAGCTTGCCGATATCAGATTATGATTATCTGAATCCTGTCCCGCAGTGTTTTTCAAATAGATTAAAGACCAAGTTCACTCTTTTTTTTCAGTAATTTCTATGAGCGTCTTATGCGTTGATCTCTGTGGAAAAAAGCTCTTGCACACCTGTTTCAGTATCTAGAAAGGAGTCAGCGGAAAAGTCAGCAGACAGCAGGATTATTTCCTGATATTCAGACTTCTTGCTTCTGACAGGCTGACAACAATGCAACTGATGTTTTATCTCTGCAAATAACTCAAGCCTGAGGGAGTTCTGCTGTGTTGTGAAGTCGCTTATGCTAACTTCTATCACAGCCTTCTCCATCGCAAGCCAAAATTGGTGAGTTCATGCTATTTTGACAATGTGACGTGCAACTGACAAGTTTTTAATCTGAGAGTTTCCCGGTCTATTTTCTCTCAGCGGCTAACCCTACTTCACACTGAAAGCATCAGTGGCGCCATACAGCAGCGGAATGTCACTGCTTCAAATTATAATCCATAGTCTATGTGGGTGATTCAAATCAGCCGCGACGCAGAAATTTTGAGACGCGTCCCAGAAGACACACCACACCACTATAGATAGAATCGGGTTCTATTTTTGCTGCGAGCCACTTCTGGTACACGACTATTTCCTCAATTAACATTGGTCTAGACAGGAAATCACATATGGTTTCAGTGTAAAATCCACAGTAATTTTCAAAATAAAAGACAATTGCAGCAATGCTATTTCATATCTATGTAGATTACTTCATTACAAGTGACCCAATGGCTAATTTACTCCCTGCATCATTCCAAAAGTGCAGCGGTGTGTTTTTCATGGCTTTAATCCTGGCAGTGGAGAGGAACGACATCATAAATGACATCAAACTGTGATATCAGGGGTAATGCAGGAAATAGGGGTGGAAGTATGCATGTAAAACTCAGAGTGACCGATGTCTCAAAAAGAACACATAGAAAAGTTTCTCAGTGAACTTGGTCTTTGTCATGGATTTTATCAATATGTTTATCAATAACGCATTTCCTATAGTGAAGAGAGAAGGAGACAATGAGCAGACAAGTCAAACAGTTATAACTGTGGCATGGTGCACGGGGCAAAATGCCCCAAACATCCGGTCACAGAGTTTATTTTTATTTATACTGAGAGAGAGAGAGAGAGAGAGAGAGAGAGAGAGAGAGAGAGAGAGAGAGAGAGAGAGAGATTGTGTGTGGGAAGTCAAGAATGTGTGTGTGGGTGTGTAATGCAAAGAGGCATAGAGCAATACATTTACATTCAGTTGATTGAGTCCATGATCAAGACTTAATAAACATAAAATTTCCCATAACAGTCTTTAAACCAGGAGTGGGACAAGTCCGAGACTTTGACTTTAGTTTCACTAGAATCAAACAAAGGCTCATGAGTGGACTTTGTTCCTCTGAAGAATTTAGATGAGACTTTGACTTCCACCGCTAAATGTTCCAAACATTTTCTGTACCGATGAATACTTTCAATTCATAATATGGCGGTTTAATCATTTATGGCAGTCAGGATGCATGGTGATGCAACTGCTAGCATCAGGAAGGTTGCAGGTTTGAATCCAGCTTGCACTGCCTTCCTGTTCAACGTTTTGGTGCCTTGTCCATGGTGTCCCCCACCTCACTCACCTGATGGTTGCTGGAGATAGACGCCAGCTCCTCTCTTACCCCAATAAGGATAAAGCAGATAAAATGACGGCTGCACGAACAGACGCCCATATCTACTGTCAGAGATTTGAGACTTGCACCTCATAGACGCTACGCTCAGCTTAGACGATACAACTTGTAAACATCTCTGGCTTGTGAATACTTAATGAGACTCCTGAAATTCGGTTATGATTTTCGATTTTGCTGCGCTACCCCAAGATTATGGGTGACCCCATCTGGCCTCCATTTGATAAAGTCCTGGAGGCGCCTCTATATGTAAGCCTACTAAAATACTTCACAAATATCTGCATTTACTTCATTTCATTTGACGTAAACATTAATAAACTGCACTGGGGATGAAATAGCAGATGGGGCATCTTATTTCAATAAAGAAACGTGGGTGAGAAGTTCACTGACTGTTTAATCCAGCGTTTCTCTAAAATAAATACGCTGTAATTTGCAGATGAAGACGTTTAAGCCGAATCCACGAGGGTGTTTTATGGTAATCAGCTCATGTATTGAAATGTCTTGCTGTTGTTTACGTTCATATTTATCAACAAAAAAAGGAGGACACATTCTTTGATCAGCATACAGCTTGTAGCGTATTCGCCAATCTATCACTACAAATTTGGATAAAAAAAAGCCAACAACTCAAAGAGCTGAATAAGCAGAAAAGGTGTCTAAACCTGAGGCTTTCAGTGTGCCTAATAACACAAACGTGACATGTCGTACATCATACAACCCATTACCACTTAGCTGTATGAAACAAGATGAAAATATGCAGAGTGTTGACAGATCAGAGCATGGATTTGCATTACCCAGTGGTGTTTTGTCTTTGTTTGCTGGAGAAGAACATGTTTCAGATCCAAGTGATCCTTTCATTAAACTGTACAAAGAATCATTAAAATCACCAATCTTCAACAGGAATACTCCTAAAATCTAACCATGAAACTTAGAAATCTCAAAATATGACTTTTTTGTTAAAGCACAGCTGTAGCATCTATATTTAAAGCTTGTACCTTTAAGTTCAAAGAGTCAACCCTAGGGGGCCGAGTCCTATGAATTATTTGCAAGGGAAAAGGCATGATGCATCTTTTAACATGTGCAGTCATTGCAGAGTGCAAAACCTACAAATGTCATGTCCACTTAAGTTCAAAAGTAATTGGTCAGGCTGCACAACAAGGCGCAGGGGTAACGAGGCAGTTTGCCACTGTAACAGACTCAAATGACATACGGAGCAGCGTGTCGGTGAGCTAATCGAGCGTTTCTCACAGGGAGACGCTGCAGTTTTGTTCTCTTAGCAAATTAAACACAAAGAAATTTGCAACTTTAAAAATTATGATTTTCTCCCTATTTTTCTGCCTTCATCAAAGTCTAAATTATATAAATTCTTAAATCAAATCTAAAAAAATACAAATGCATGAACATAAAATAGCTAGTTTCCATGATTTAACCCTTTGATGCATAATGGTCACTACAGTGGACAGGTACTCAAAATAGTTATTTATTTATTTTTGCTATTAAGCACAGCTGTTGAAGACTTTATTGCATGTGAGCCTCTCCAGTTGGACTTCAGTAAGGCAAGCCAACATATTTCATGCTCAGAATGCATGCTGTCCACTGAGATGGACATGTAATAAAGTGTTTGTAAATTAACAAAATGTTACAAAGAATATTTGTTGAAATTTGTTTAATTCACACCTAAAGATGAATGAAAAAAATTGTTTAAAAAATCATGGTTGAAGATTTCATAATTCATGCATCAGAGGGTTAAAGAGGCAGGTTGTTGCTTTCTTGTGTTTTATGCTTGCAAAAGTGTGACATGCAAGAGTGTAGGCCATCAAAAGGGCAAATGGGGCATGGTGTGTGCATTAGGGTAGGCTCTCGGAGCGTCAACATGTCCCTGTGGTGTCAAACAGCTGCAAGAACCAGGGTGACAATAAAGGAAGCAGGTGATGAGCTCCAAGTGGACCCTCCACCACGCTGCAGCCTGCAGTGGATTTCTCCACGCCCATGAGGTGTTTTATGTCAGATCTGATCAAATACAGCTCAGATCACAATGCACACAGAGTTTTAGTTCAAATTTAGAAACAGCACTGAGTTTAACAGCCAACATTTAGATTTAAACATGCAACAGCGAAGGGATGTTTTACATCTTTGTAGTGGGGCTGAACGCATGGTGAAGGATGTAAAACTGCATTCAGTCATTTAAATCCATACAGACTTTGCAACAAGCTATTTTTGGCCTGAAATAAGAAAATGTTGCATATCTTATTAAATCTTTATGTCAAACAAACAAACATGAAACTCATCCGATTTGACGGGACTGTAAGCTGCAGCATCATAAACCTCAAATCTACTGTTTGAAGGTGAAGTTGATGCTGCTTCACAACCATCACATTTCCATCAGTTGGTAAGTGGGTCACAGGACTGTACATGACCCAGACATGGGTCTCGGCCCTCGGGGTCATGGGTCAGTCAGGCATGAGGTGACAACTGAGCGCCTCTGATTTGACTCCCAGTTAGGTGGCCTGAGTGGAGCCCCTGAGTCGTGTACGACCAAAGACAGATTCAGCGAGGAACCCTGGGGTTCACACGATCAGAGTCACATGTCTGCAGAAGGACAAATCTGTGTTAGGCTTTGATCTGCAAGGCTTTCTTGATTTCTGTTCTTGATATCTAGCTATTAAATATTTTTATCCATATACACAAACATTTACACAAACCCTAACCCAAAATATAAAAACAACTTAAAAAAATCTACAAGCAGTAAATAGCTTTAATATTACACAGTAAAAGCTTTGAAAGTTTCTATAACAACCATGCATCTTCAGATTATTTCAGCAGTTAATGTAAAATTCGGACCCCACCAAGTTTTTTTCTTATTATTAAAGCTACCCAACCGCAAATAAAAATAATCAGGGGATCGACATATCCCTAGGACCGACCAACTGTTTGGGCTAGAAAGTCTGAGTGGAGGATATTAAGCTGCAGTACTAATTAATTCGACTGACCTGCGTAACCCTGAGACGATTCATACTCCAGACTGTAACATCTTTATTGATCTCGGGAATGCTTCAGTGGACTCCCAGCGCTTATCTCACCATTAAAAGCATCTCTTGTGACGAACCACAATTTAATTAGATGGCAATCACAGCTAACAATGCACGGCTAGCATCACAAAAAAAAATCTGCACATTAGCGCTGGCAGTGATAAATTTCAGTGTCCCAGCAGGGATGGCGAACATCCTCAGCTTTACCCGATCTCTGCATCATCCCTTTGGTTTACAATTTTATTTTAAAAGAAAATGATTAAACATGTAGTTTTAAGCAATATAAAAATAGTGGTGTTTTGCTACTTTAGCTATATTTTACCAGTTTGTGTTTTATTTTATTGCATTTAATTGAATTGCATTTGTAATTATTTTAATCCTTCTGTTCAACAAAACTGATCCGAAATGATTTGCAAGAAAAATATTGTTTCTAGTTCTATCATGAACAAACAAGCTGTGGGTTTTGTGCAGCTTCACCAGAAACATGCTCATGTTTCCATCCTTCTATGAAAATCAGTAGGTCATACAACTAACCACTAGATGGCAGAATAAAATGTAAACACCTCTACAGACTTTTCTTTTTACACAAATTAGGCTAAAATATGAGGGAAACGAGCATAAAGAATACACTGGAGTTAGTAATTATATGGTTCTAAGAAGTTACCACTGGCACATTAAAGAGATGTGATTAAATCAGCGGCATGAAGAAAAAAATTGGTTCAATGTTCAAAATTCACTGAAAATGACACTCTGCAGATGAAATGTACATTTACTGGATGCGCTCATCAGTATAATGTATCATGTGTGAATTAACTAACCTGAAAAGTGAAACCTTCATCAAAAGGGTCACGATGACAACAATGAGATGACACTCTACTTTTGGCCAGGGAAAGATTTAGAGGCCAGAGGCTAATAGCGACGACGCATTCGTCTGTCATCTCTGTATTTAAAAATCCCTTGCACTCCATTTTCTACTGTTTGTTTATATTAACCTCTGGTTGAACTCTCTTTAGTAGCAGCCTCTTTTGCCAGAAAGTTCAGTGAACATTCAACATGGAGGCAAAGAGCATGTCATCTCAAATCTATTAGCCCACAGGGGAGATTTCAGCATCCAGTGTGTGTGGGTGTGAGTGTGTGTGTGAGTGGGTGTGTCTCTCTCCCCTCCTCTCACTCTCACTCTTACACACACACACACACACACACACACACACACACACACACACACACACACACACACACACAGTCTCACACTAGAGTCTCACACACTAGGTGCTCCACTAGCCCACACACTTTTCATACTGATGATGCATGTAAGTGAGATTATTGCACGGAGTGGCCTGGTGCTGACCTCTCCTTTTCACTCATGCCTAATAATCTCATCATACCATGCACTACATCACTCTGCTGCAGAGTCTGTGGCTAACAAACTAAAGTAATACAAGGACAACCTGTCTGCAAAAATTTAACTTGGTTTCAAGGTTTCCTCTTTAATAGTGTAATTATTAAACAATAAATCTGAATTGTACAATGTGTAACCGTATAGCTAAGATGTGCATAAAGCATGACTTAAATGGACCTGCCTTTTTATCCAAACACTAGTCTATAATGCAAATTTGACTCTCAAAGACCCAAGTCAATTTTTTGACCCTGCTCCTTTGCATCCCACCAGCCCATCAGTTATAGTGCATTAAGGGAACTGAAACCATCATGTAGAGCACAATCAATTTCCTTACAACCACTACAGAGCACAGTATTAATAAAAGTAGGCAAAGAAAAAAAGCAACACATGTCATCTTTTTCTGTGTTGTGATCACTAATCGTAATGCTTGTGGTTGATGCAATGCAGATATGGGTATCCTAGCAACCCAACGTACAGTGTGCATGTATACATAGCCTGGCCATAATCCATAGACGGAGCTTGGTCATGGGGCAGAGTCTGCAGCTTTCTTTAAAACTCACTCCACACACAATTGGACAGAGCTTGGACCAATCAGAGCAACAAACATGACATATTCATCTCTATGGAAATCATTGAATGGGGCAGTCTGCCATACACAATGAAAACGGGAGCAAATACATCATTTTTCTAAATAAATGACTTAGTACATCTATCTGCTCAAGTCTCAAAGAAAAGCCCAAGTCTTAAAAGTCCAAAGTTGATGCCAAAGCTGTTTCAAATAGGCATTGTTCCTGAGCTAATGCCGTGTTTGTAGTTTTCCTCCATAGCAGCTCTAGAGATAATCCCGCTGAACGTCTCTCTACAAACCGAGCCCCCACAATGCGGTTCAAAAATTGAGGCAAACCCGGAAGTACCAAAAAATGCAGTTCCACCCACATCCGCTGGGGGCTGGTGTCAGAAGCGAGCAAATCCTCATCGACTCCCATGTTAAAAATATCAATTTCACAGCAGAAATAAACATGTTTACAGCCTGGTACCGAAACATGTTTTTGGTTTAAATAATCTAGTTCTAATTTTTTTCTCACTCTTCTGTTTAAGTGTATTAAAAGCCTAAAATTCTGTATAATTAATGAGCATCAGACCCACGAGACCACAGAGCTAGCTCTGTGGAAAGGCCTCGGTAGAGCTTCGGTCTGGCCTGGAAACTGTTCCGGGATTTTGAGTCTCTGTGTTTGTGTATTCTTTTTTGGATATTTTTTGTGCAATTGTTGGACAAAATGACTTCCTGTGGCATTAATTGCACTAATAGAGCGTCCAAGGAGTCTCCACTTCTTTTTTTTCAGTAAGTAAAATTATATTTATGTATTTTAGGTCACTGCCGAGCTGAGCTTAGATTTTAACGTGTACTGTTTAACCATGAAATTTAAATGTAATAGGGTAAAACCCAGTGCATTTAACATAATGCTGCACTTTAGAAAATGGGTTGAAATATAACATGTTGGTGGAGCTGGGTTCCGACTATCGACTTGTGGGGCTCTCGGGAGACCGATGTTTTTCACCCAGTTCTCCCCTCCCCGCAGCTCGGCACATCTCTGTCTGATCGCGGCTTCTGTATGCTGCGCGGGCTGCTGCGTGGGCTGCCGACTTGTGGTTCTCCCCTCCCCGCAGCTCGGCGCATCTCTGTCTGATCGCGGCTTCTGTCTGCTGCGCGGGCTGCCGGCCGGCTTGTGGTTATCCCCTCTCCGCAGCTCGGCGCATCTCTGTCTGATCGCAGCTTCTGTCTGCTGCGCGGGCTGCCGCGTTTCAGCAGCTCTCGGGAGACCTCTGTGTTGGTCATCCAGATGCAGTGTATTCAATTCTTTAGAACTGTATAAAATAATACTAAACAACACAGTCAAGGTGGAAATGTGGTCAAATGTCACAAACAATTAAATTAAGTCAAATGTGTTATATTGATGAAATTCATTTGTTTACTTCTATACTGATGCAGAAAAAAAATCACTTCATCAAACTGTTTTGCTAAAGCCAAGATCTCACGAACATTTCCCTAAAACCATTTGCCAGTTCCATTTGATTGTGTCATCATTTCACACAAAAACACACAGATGGTCGTGGTGTCCATGTTACAGACTTCACTTATTAAAGTTGCATCAGCCAGTGAGTTGGGAGCAAGAACAACAAAATTAGAAGAGTCAAAGGAAAAAAATGTCTGAAATATTTGTAGATCATTTTCAACAGCTCCCTGCAGTACACATTTGCAGATATCAAATTCAATTCTAATTCAAAAATACTTTAATTTCCCTCTGGGATTAATAGAGTTTCAGTACACACAATTCTGAGATCAGACATACATACATAGACACATGACAAGAAT
>SSNQ01034754.1:2171523-2219807 GCA_006942095.1 Nothobranchius kuhntae
CAGTAAAAGAGACAAAAAAAAAACAAAGGGACACAAAAAAAGGGACACAACAACAATACAACAAGATCTACCTATCACTGCGTCAACTTGATGAAAAGAATATATATATATATATATATATATATATATATATATATAATCAACATTGCTTAACTGAAGAATCACGATAATAAATCACAACGCATTAAGTGCCCACCATAGTCTTAAGACCTGTGTTTAACGTGCTCAAGCCCATACTTTTGAGAGCACCATGTGAGCACCTGTGTGTGTACACGCGCTTGTTTATGTAAGGTTTCTCTATAGGAGCATCCAACAGAGAGTGTGAGGGGCAGCAGTACCGGGACCAGAGTGAATAGGGTGTGTATGGGGAGCATGAGTGGGTGTCCGGCGTGCATTTTTGTAAGTCTTGGGTTGTATGTGCATGTGTGAGCATGAGGGAGGGAGTGTGTGACTGTGTTTGTGTATGACTGTATATGTCAGGTGGGGCCTTTGACTCCTCCCCTCTCCTGGAACTTCTCTTGATAATATAGTTCTCTGTCCCCCCTCCCCCTGCCACACCTGGTGTGGGGGCTTGTGCCATGGTCTGCCTGAGTGTTCGTGGCAACCGGGTCTGGGGGTTTAAGATTTTTGCATCTGCCTGTTAGATCCCGGTGGCTGCCTGGTGGGGTCTGGGTCCCTGGGCTCTGCTGGGTCCCCGGCGGGGGTGGTCGCCCCTGGGTCCCGGGTCGCTGGGTCCCGGGCTCGGCCGGCTAGGGGGTGGGAGGCTGCGGGCGGGCCTGTGGGCTTGCCGCTGATGTCTCCAGGGACTCTGCCGGCTGCTGGTTGTGGCCCCCCGGGGCGATCCTCTGTGCCTCTCGAGGGGGGCGGGGGCCTTCCTGGTTGCAGTCTCCTTGGGGTTCCTGCGTTCTGGGGCAGCGCCTGGATCTCTGGGACTTGGAGCTCCCCCCGTCTCCTGCGCATCTTTGGGGGGCGGATATGTGGTCCCTCACACCACCCGGTTTTACCCAGCGGTCAGCCCGGCGTATCTCTGACTCAGAAGCTCTGGTGTTGTGCACAGTTAACTCCAGTTGTAGCTAGGTTGCTACCTCCATTAGCTTAGCTCCCACCTCCGCGTTAGCTTTGGGTTAGCTTCAGGTTAGCTTGTAGCTAGTTCCACCGGGTGTCGTCAGTTGATCCCAGCCTTACAGCCACGCCCTCAGCTCCACCTCTCTTCTCTTTTGTGGAATTGTCTGGGCTTGATGGAACCTGTGACACGGTCAAAATGGCGGTGGTGGCCACCTCCCATTTAGCCTCAAAAACGTGTTATTGGAGGCTATGGAAATGAATTGTCCAGTATATATGTCGATGCAACAAACATAAAACCCTGTGACTGGTTGAAATTAAAGTTGTTCAGATAAATGGTATACCTGCCAAGGTGCAAATCGTTTATTAGTACAACAATTTGTCCAGATTTCTATGCTACAGAAATCTCAAGGCTATGCAATTATAAACAAGAAGATAAGGATTTTCAGGCAAATTTATTTGGCAAAACCTCTTGTTTATAATCTGAACTCTGGAGGTGTGGGGCTAACTGTCCTGTCTATACCCCAGCAAAATGCCCAGATTTTTATTTTTTTATTTTTTTGTTTATTTTGCGTTGTTTTTGTTAGTGCACAACAATGAACATGAAGATGGGGGATAAAATCTTAACTGCAGCCAGCCACAAGAGGGCACTTTTGTTTATTTCAGTTCCAACTTCTATGTTATAGTGCCCTGTTTAAGTTTTAGACACATTTATGGTTTAAATGAGGCATGGCATAGTGTTCTGTGTAAAACGTGTTTGACTGCATAAATGACTGAATGCATAAATGTATGAATGGCCTGGATTTGACTCCCACATGGGCCCTTTCTGTGTAGTGTTAAAAAAGGTTCTCATTGTGCATTTGCATGACCAGGAACATGTATGTTTGTTCAACGTTTGACTAAATAGACCTTAGGTGTGAGCGTGTGCATGCATGGTTGTGCATGTGACCATGTACCTGACCTCTTACCTTTTGTCCAATGACTTCTGGAGATTAACCTCAGAACTCAATGATCCTGAACAAGTGGATGGAAATATGAATCAACAAATACATAAATAAATAAAACCCAGCAAATGGGCAAGCAGCAGAAACCTTATATTAAAAAAATATATATTAGTGACAAAGTATTATGTGCATGGATTGTTTATTTTAAGGAAAAAAAGAAACACAATCTCTAGCCAACTCATCTATTTTACACATTGTATTTATGATTATATACATATATCACATATGCATATAAATCTCATGACAAAAGATATCATTAGTTTTTTAAAACTTTCTTTTGAAGTCAGTGTGAAACATGTGACATTAGCGTTAACGGGATTTAGTCACTTGGAGTTCATCACAGAGTGACAGTCTTATTAGTGTCCTGGGGCACATGATTTAATCAACTCCTACTTAGCTCCTCAAATGACACGGTCTTATCTCCCGTCACTCTGGAGATAACATAAAGTGGTGTTAATTTTAAATGGCAGACAGGTTACGGTTTATATCGGTCATCCAGATGCAGTGTATTCAATTCTTTAGAACTGTATAAAATAATACTAAACAACACAGTCAAGGTGGAAATGTGGTCAAATGTCACAAACAATTAAATTAAGTCAAATGTGTTATATTGATGAAATTCATTTGTTTACTTCTATACTGATGCAGAAAAAAAATCACTTCATCAAACTGTTTTGCTAAAGCCAAGATCTCACGAACTTTTCCCTAAAACCATTTGCCAGTTCCATTTGATTGTGTCATCATTTCACACAAAAACACACAGATGGTCGTGGTGTCCATGTTACAGACTTCACTTATTAAAGTTGCATCAGCCAGTGAGTTGGGAGCAAGAACAACAAAATTAGAAGAGTCAAAGGAAAAAAATGTCTGAAATATTTGTAGATCATTTTCAACAGCTCCCTGCAGTACACATTTGCAGATATCAAATTCAATTCTAATTCAAAAATACTTTAATTTCCCTCTGGGATTAATAGAGTTTCAGTACACACAATTCTGAGATCAGACATACATACATAGACACATGACAAGAATTGGTGACTGTGGTCATTCTCAACCCGAGTCGCGCTACCGTAATAAAACAAGAGGGTTTATATGAGGATGGAGTCATGGGGAGGGGGAAAAAGCCACTTTAGAGTTACCCTCGAGAGAGAGGGTAGCTCTGCTATGCAAAAAATCTCCTCAGACAGATATGCACACAGACTTCAGACATTACACAACATAAGTGTCCACTAGGTGGGGAGGTAGGGTTGGAACTCTCCTCACTTCAGTGCGTGCAGCCGCATGGAGCAGCGCTCATCACCTCCATTTGGACAGGGGAGGGAGACGGTTCCACGACCTTCACCGATCACAGTCCCTCCCAGGCTGGGATAGGGAGAAAGGGTTTCCATAGCGAGGGCAGCATTCCACATTTCTTCTGAGGGGGGAGTTTTCACTTCAGCCTCACAAGCTACAAGGACACCAGATCCAGATAAAAATTGTTTTGGGGACAGACAGAGATAATTTCCTCTCTGCCTTAGAGTTCTGTTGGTCTTCAACCCCTCTAGATACAATAATGGTGTAAATAATCTATCCCAATTCGTGCTGATCCGTCAACTCTCTCCTTGATGGAATCCGCCTTCTGTTCCAGAGCCTGAATTTCAGCCAAAGTTCCAAGCTTATGACTCATCTCGACAATTATATGAGTTTGTGTGTTCACAGCACGATGCATTCCATCCCTGAGCTCCGGGATTGAGCCAATATTCCTCAAAAGCTCGTTAGTTTTCCGGTAAGCCAGGTAACCGCTCAGGCCAAACAGCAGGAATCCCGACACCAAAACGACAAATATCCAGACATCTTCAGAATCCTCTACAGACAGTTGAGAGAGGCAAATCATGTTCCACTGTTTCCAGGAATCCATGATATACCCAGCTGGCTCTGTCCCAGAGTGGCATCCGGGAGCCCCTTCTTCCGTTCTCATCATTGAAGAAATTTTGTCAGTCGCGTTGAGAGATCAACTGACCAGATCCATTTTGTATAATTTCCAGTTTCCTGAAAAAATGCAGAAAGCGCCGTGCACACAAAGACAGGACAAAGAGCCTTGGGATGAGGAGGGAGAGAGAGGAGAGAAAAAAGCGTCTGTACTCTCCTGCAATTAATGTGGCTTGAAAAATGCTTTAAAAGCTGCATGTTGGCACAGCTGATAGCACTGTATTCTCACAGCAAGAGGGATGCAGGTTCAAATTTCAGCTGCTGCCTTTCTGCATGGAGTTTACATGGTTTCCCCATGCATTCACTGGTTTTGTCCTGGTACTCTGGATTCCCTTCTCAGTCCAAACACAGTTATGTCCAGGCTACATGGAAGTGGCTTTGGGTAAAAGCATCTGCAAAATTAATAAACAAAAACAAAAAGTTCATAAAACTTTCTTGTCGACACATTTCTACTACATACAGTGGGTACAGAAAAACCCCAGTCAATTTTCCACTCTGTTATATTGCTGCCATTTGCTAAAATCAAATGCATTCATTTAGTTCTCATTATTGTACACACAGCACCCCATATTGTCAGAAAAAACACCGAATTTTAGACATTTCTGCAGTTACTAAAACAATAAATTACTGAAATATCACATGGTCTTAAGTATTCTGACCCTTTGTTCAGTATTTAGTAAAAGCACCCTTTTGAGCTAACACAGCCATGAGTTAAAAGATGCAACAAGTTTCTAACATCTGGATTTGGAGATCCTCTGCCATTCCTCCTCGCAGATCTTTTCCAGTTCTGTCAGGTTGGATGGTGATTGTTGCTGGACAACCATTTTTAGATCTCACCAGAGATGCTCAGTTGGGTTTATGTCAGGGGTCTGGACTCAAGAGAAGTCACAGAGCTGTCGTGAATCCACACCTTTGCTATTTTAGCTGTGTGCTTAGGGTTATTGTTATTTTGGAAGGTGACCCTGGAGAAGGTTCTTGTCCAGGATATCCCTGCACCAGTTGTCTTGTCTCTGCAGCTGAAAAACACCCCCACAGCAGGATGCTGCCACCTCTGTATTGGACAAGTAATGAGCAGTGCCTGGTTTTCTCCACACATACTGCTTAAATTTAAGGCCAAAAAGTTCTATTTTAGACTCATCGGACCAGAGAATCTTATTTCTCACCATCTCAGGATCCTTCAGTTGTCTTTTAGCAAACCCCATGCAGCCTGCCGTGCTTCTTGCACTGAGGAGAGGCTTTCGACGGGCTACTCTGCCATTAAGCCCTGACTGGTGGAGGGCTGTGATGGTTGACTTTCTACAACTTTCTCCATCTCCTGACTGCATCTCTGGAGACACAGTGATCTTTGGGTTCTTCTTTACCTCTCGACCAAGGCTCTTCTTCCCCCGGTAGCTCAGTTTGGCTGAACAGCCTGCTCTAGGACCGGTTCTGGTTATCCCAACATCTTCTATTTAAGGAATATAGAGGCCACTGTGCTCTAAGTGCAGCAGAGATGTTTTTGTAACCTTGGCCAGATCTGAGCCTTGCCACAATTCTGTCTATGAGCTCTTCAGGCAGTTCCTTTGTTCTCATGAGTCCCATTTGACATGCATTGTGAGCTGTAAGGTCTTGTAGGTGTGCGGCTTTCCTAATCAAGTCCAATCAGTAATACCAAACACAGCTGGACTCCAAAGAAAGTGTAGAACCATCTCAAGGAAGATCAGAAGAAATGGAAAGCATCAGAGTTAAATATATGAGTGGGTCTGAATACTTAGAACCATGTGATATTTCAGTTTGTCTTTTTTAATAACTCTGCAGACATTTCTAAAATGTTGTGTTTTCCTGTCAATATGGGGTGTTAATGAGGAAAAAAAAGAAAAAAATTTGATTTTAGCAAATAGCTGCAATTTAACAGAGTGAAAATGTGATGTGAGTCTCAATACTTTCCACTGTCTATGGAAAATAAATGAATAGTTCTTACATGACTTGCTGCACCCATTTCTCTCACACTCCAATACACCAGAAACATTGAACAATACTTGAAAAAGTCATGTCTGTAACTCTAATCTTAGGGTTGGGGTTAAAACTTATTAAGCACAAGAACATCCTTATGGGTACGCCAGCTATATCCTCATTAAATACATTTATTTTGCTGGCCCATTTCCCTCAAAAGCAGCCTGCTTCACTTAGGGAAAAGAGATAACCTCCAGCACACGCCCTGAGCAAGACAATGTTTGATCATATTCAATCAGAAAAGTCTCTCTTTTAACTTCCAGAGGCATGTTCAGATTAGCATCCCAGCACCTGCTTAGAGAGTCACTCTCAAGTCACTGCGGTAACAGCAGCAATTAGAATGACGAGGGGGGAGGAAACAACTGCAAGTTTAACAGAAAGAAATTTAGCAGTCACCCTCCGAGGCTAACGGTAGTAATTAGAGAAGCTCCCTAACATCTTCAGGTAAGAAGGTGCCATTTTCAAGGGTGCTGCTCTAAGAAAGAGGTTATGGATGATATGAACAGAGGCGGTTTTACCATTAGGCATAGGTAGGCGGCCGCCTGGGGCCCCCTTGTGTTGGGGGGCCTCCTAGCCCTGACCGCCGGCACCCCTCTGTTAATGCCACAATATTCTTATTACCAACCTATCGCTGCAGACGGGATTGGCATGCTTCTCGTTACCATAATTCCTGAACCGTTCAAGATATCATTACAATTCCAAAAGTGCTGAAAAGATTAAAAATTGGGCTTTTCGTGCATATACAATACATTACGGTAGCCACTGGGATTCCCTGTCTTGAGCGCAACGAATCAAAACACAGATTCAGAGACGTGCTGAGTTTGCCATCCAAAATGCTCCGTTTTATAACTTCTGAAAGGCTGATCAGATTCAAATAATTCCAACGGTTCCTAAAAGTACATAAAAGCAGCTTTCCAACGAAGCAATCAGAGTTATGGAAAATATCGCTACAAGGGGAAATCTTGCTGTACAGCCTGATTGAAACGGAGAGCAGCGCCGCGGTGAAAGCGGATAACGGAACGGGGAAGCTAAAAACCAGCATGAAATTATGGAAATACCTCAAAGAAAATCAACACGATCTATTAGGCGTCCCAGAAGGCTTATATCTGAAGACAATGACCACGAAGAAGGACAGATCTCCAGTGATCCAGGGTATGAATGTTTGTTCAGTCTTTATTTTTTTATTTGAACAACCCTAAACTATTTGCTAATTGTAAGATTCAGCTTCATTCCAGCATTATTTATCTTTTTGCAGTAAATAATTATATTTGCTAAAACAAAAGTTTTTGGTAGAGCAGTGCACGGTGTGCAAGAGAAGCACCCCATGGCAGTGTGAGGTGTGCAGGACTCTGCCTGCAGCTGGAGAGAAACTGCTTCAAGGTCTACCACATCAAACAAAACCTTCTGAAAGTTTACAAAAATAAATGGTCTTAAAACTGCTAAAAAAAGATACCAAGGTCCACACCTTTTTAAGAATAGATGCATTACAGTTCAAAAGTTTAAATTGTTCATTCCAAATTGTTCGCCCAGTCATTTTGAAGTTCCTGTTCAGTAATAAATGTAAAAAAAATTTAAAATCCGTTTTTTGCTTTTTTCACTTTTAAGCAGATTTTTTAAAGGCTTTAATAGAAATAAATTCTAAATACAAACCATACACTGAAAGCTGAGGTTGTTCTGAAAAAAGGAGAAGAGTTACACACACTTTGCACTTTTTTATTACAATTTTACAGCCATAAGATTAAAAAAAATACCAGGCGGCCCTGTTATAATTATGGTCATAAGAGGGTTATTAAGACGCCGATGCACAAACTGGAAGTGATTGGTAGTCATTCCACTCCAATCCAATTGGTGGCAGTAATGCAACAAATTGTTGTTTGCCAAGTGCCAAAAGACCACAAATAAGAAGAAGAAGAGAGGTGGGAGCGTTCGTAACAAACTCAAAGCGATAGTCAAAACTAAGCATGAAATGGAGTTATTCTAGTGGCTCCAATAAGAGAAAGAAGCTGCATGTTTCATAAAAGCTTTTATCTTCACTTCTGAAAGTGACGTAGTTTTTCTATGTAAACATCAAAAGGAAGCAGAAAGGAAAGACAATGGAAAATGTTTAAAGGGAGGAAAACATAGACCAAAATGGAAAATAGAAAAAAAAATAACAAAGGCAAAAGCACAGGAGCACTGACAGGAAAAAGAAAGCAGAGCAAATATTGAAAGTGCTCAAAAGGAGGGAAATACAGGAAAATGGAAACTCATGTCAGAAAAGGGGAGAGTTTCGCAAATCCAGTTAAAGGTAAGATTGTTGAAAATTTTGTGTAAGGGGCCCCATGTCTGTTTTCGCCTTGGGCCCCCAAATTGCTAAATCCGCCTCTGGATATGAAATAATGTTGAAAGTCAGTGTAAGTATTAGTTTTATAAGGTGACAATTGAGGGAGCAGCTTTGTAGACGGTTAACTAAAATCTACATTTACCTCAGAAAAACATTTTATTACTCCTCAGAATTAACTAAAATATGTATTAGTTTAACACTACAAATGTATGCAAGAACTAGTCTCACCAGAATACAAATTTTCTTATAGAATTTATTACATAATGTACTTTACTCTTATTTTTTTACTTTTAAATAGACCAGCAAAATTTCATTTGTAAAAAATCAACTGCAGAATATAATCTTCAAAAATTCTACAACTGAAGCGACTTCCTGGTAACCCAAGCCAAAATACTCGAGCGGCTTTCAGCCAATCAAATTATGCTTCTCTGATTACGTGACACTAGTGAGGTGTTGACTGGATTGAATGATGACTGCTTTGGCTTGAGTCAAGAAAAGGTCACCTTATTTGTTGTTGAATTTTTTGTTGCATTTAGTTTATTTGACTTTTTATGAAAGAAGTTTTTGCTGGTGGATTTAAAGGTCAGAAAATTATTCTCTAATACAAAAATTTAACTGAATAAAAAATTCTATGTCTAATAAAAGTCATATTCTGGTGAGACTGTTTGATCATGATTCATTTGAAAGAAGCATAATTTGCCTTCAGACTTTCTGACATTAGGGGCTGTGCACTTAACCAGGAGTTCAACGGCTAAGGCTAATGCCGGTATTTAAATAGTAGAGCAGTTGATCAATTCAATTCAATTCAAGTTTATTTATATAGCGCCAAATCACGACAAGAGTCGTCTCAAGGCACTTCACATAATAAACATTCCAATTCACAGTTCATTAAGCCAATCAGAAATAATGTTTCCTATATAAGGAACCCAGCAAATTGCATCAAGTCACTGACTAGTGTCAGTGACTATACAGCAATCCTCATACTAAGCAAGCATGCAGCGACAGTGGAGAGGAAAACTCCCTTTTAACAGGAAGAAACCTCCAGAGAATCCTGGCTCAGTATAAGCAGCCATCCACCACGACTCACTGGGGATCGAGAAGACAGAGCACACACACACACACACACACACACACACACAGACACACACACACACACACACANGAGGTGTGCAGGACTCTGCCTGCAGCTGGAGAGAAACTGCTTCAAGATCTACCACATCAAACAAAACCTTCTGAAAGTTTACAAAAATAAATGGTCTTAAAACTGCTAAAAAAAAGATACCAAGGTCCACACCTTTTTAAGAATAGATGCATTACAGTTCAAAAGTTTAAATTGTTCATTCCAAATTGTTCGCCCAGTCATTTTGAAGTTCCTGTTCAGTAATAAATGTAAAAAAAAAATCAAATCCGTTTTTTGCTTTTTTCACTTTTAAGCAGATTTTTTAAAGGCTTTAATAGAAATAAATTCTAAATACAAACCATGCACTGAAAGCTGAGGTTGTTCTGAAAAAAGAAGAGTTACACACACTTTGCACTTTTTTATTACAATTTTACAGCCATAAGATTAAAAAAAATACCAGGCGGCCCTGTTATAATTATGGTCATAAGAGGGTTATTAAGACGCCGATGCACAAACTGGAAGTGATTGGTAGTCATTCCACTCCAATCCAATTGGTGGCAGTAATGCAACAAATTGTTGTTTGCCAAGTGCCATAAGACCACAAATAAGAAGAAGAAGAGAGGCGGGAGCGTTCGTAACAAACTCAAAGCGATAGTCAAAACTAAGCATGAAATGGAGTTATCCCAGTGGCTCCAATAAGAGAAAGAAGCTGCATGTTTCATAAAAGCTTTTATCTTCACTTCTGAAAGTGACATCGTTTTTCTATGTAAACATCAAAAGGAAGCAGAAAGGAAAGACAATGGAAAATGTTTAAAGGGAGGAAAACATAGACCAAAATGGAAAATAGAAAAAAAAAATAACAAAGGCAAAAGCACAGGAGCACTGACAGGAAAAAGAAAGCAGAGCAAATATTGAAAGTGCTCAAAAGGAGGGAAATACAGGAAAATGGAAACTCATGTCAGAAAAGGGGAGAGTTTCGCAAATCCAGTTAAAGGTAAGATTGTTGAAAATTTTGTGTAAGGGGCCCCATGTCTGTTTTCGCCTTGGGCCCCCAAATTGCTAAATCCGCCTCTGGATATGAAATAATGTTGAGTGTAAGTATTAGTTTTATAAGGTGACAATTGAGGGAGCAGCTTTGTAGACGGTTAACTAAAATCTACATTTACCTCAGAAAAACATTTTATTACTCCTCATAATTAACTAAAATATGTATTAGATTTACACTACAAATGTATGCAAGAACTAGTCTCACCAGAATACAATTTTTCTTATAGAATTTATTACATAATGTACTTTACTCTTATTTTTTTACTGTTAAATACACCAGCAAAATTTCATTTGTAAAAAATCAACTGCAGAATATGATCTTCAAAAATTCTACAACTGAAGCGACTTCCTGGTAACCCAAGCCAAAATACTCGAGCGGCTTTCAGCCAATCAAATTATGCTTCTCTGATTACGTGACACTAGTGAGGTGTTGACTGGATTGAATGATGACTGCTTTGGCTTGAGTCAAGAAAAGGTCACCTGATTTGTTGTTGAATTTTTTGTTGCATTTAGTTTATTTGACTTTTTATGGAAGAAGTTTTTGCTGGTGGATTTAAAGGTCAGAAAATTATTCTCTAATACAAAAATTTAACTGAATAAAAAATTCTATGTCTAATAAAAGTCATATTCTGGTGAGACTGTTTGATCATGATTCATTTGAAAGAAGCATAATTTGCCTTCAGACTTTCTGACATTAGAGGCTGTGCACTTAACCAGGAGTTCAACGTCTAAGGCTAATGCCGGTATTTAAATAGTAGAGCAGTTGATCACCGATGTTAATTTACTTTTCTAGGCCAATGTTTTAAATAAAGATAATGCTTAAGTTCATTCAACATCACTACATTAGACGTTTCATATACCTAGAAAGTATATGTAGGAAAACACTTTAAATAGTCTTTTTAAAAAGCTGATTTTTGCAGCATTTTTGCCACTTGGGAATAAATATGCACAAACATGGATAATAGCTCTTTTTTGGACTCAAGTTTTTTGCATAGCTGGCCTTCTCACCTGTGCAACAGCATGGTAATGTTTAATGAAGTCAGAAGTATTAAGGAGATAATGTTGAGCAGATGATAGAAGTGATACAAGCAGAGATGAAAAAAATTAAACTATGGTTTGATGGAAACAAACTATCATTAAACAGTGATAAATCATGTTTTATGATATTTAGTAATACAAATTCAAATGATGAAATGTTATTAAATATAGATGAGATTAATATTAAAAGAGTTCAAGAAGTCAAGTATCTGGGAGTCATCATTGATGAAAAAATGTCATGGAAACCACATATAAACAGTGTCAAAACTAAAATATCTAAAACGATTGCACTGTTACATAGAGCAAAAGGGTTGCTTGATAATAATTCATTATATTTGTTATATAACTCACTGATCATACCGTACCTGAACTACTGCATTGAAATCTGGGGAACAACATATAAAACTTACACAAATTCCATTTACATCTTACAGAAAAAAGCAATAAGAATAATCACAAGGAGCAACTACAGAGATCCGTCCAATCCATTATTTATTAAATTAAAAACACTAAAATTCTATGATCTGGTGGACTACAATATTTTAAAATTTATGTATAATGCAAACAAAAGGAACGTACCTGCAGGATTAATTAAACGATTTTCAAAAAGACATAGCAAATATGATTTAAAGGGACATGAATTATTTNCACACACACACACACACACACACACACACAGACACACACACACACACACACACACAGACAGACAGACAGACAGACACGACAAGCAACGCGTCTACAGCCACATTGCGATGTCCCAGCAAATATTGTATTTGGTGAAAGATAAACTTTATTGTATTTATCCTAGTGGATCTATAATTAAACGGATAAACTAGTATTAGCACATCCAACGTCAATGAAAACAAGAAGTTATTATCAGGAGAGAGAGAATGTTTAAGTGGTTAGCAACAGTGTGCTAGTCGATGGCCCCGATGTTAATTTACTTTTCTAGGCCAATGTTTTAAATAAAGATAATGCTTAAGTTCATTCAACATCACTACATTAGACGTTTCATATACCTAGAAAGTATATGTAGGAAAACACTTTAAATAGTCTTTTTAAAAAGCTGATTTTTGCAGCATTTTTGCCACTTGGGAATAAATATGCACAAACATGGATAATAGCTCTTTTTTGGACTCAAGTTTTTTGCATAGCTGGCCTTCTCACCTGTGCAACAGCATGGTAATGTTTAATGAAGTCAGAAGTATTAAGTAGCTAATTTAGTTGTTCAAAGAGATGTAAATGTAGTTTGCTGCTCGAGAACGGGCTCACACTGTGCCATGTTTGTCCATCATAAAGGACTCGTACACCTTGTGCTGTGTTAAGCTCCAACGATATGAAATCTGTGTCACAGGGAACAATGTCAGATTTATTTGACGAGAGATCATATGACTTCACAAACATAAGGTCACTGGAAAGAAGAAATTAAAGACCAAGCTAAATGGTAAATGATTTGTATTTGATGCAGTGCATTCTAGAGTCCTAGATCCCCAAGGTGTTGTACACCGTCATTCAACCATTCACACATATTCACACACTCCTGATGATGAGCTGCATTGTAGCCACAGCTGCCCTAGGGCACACTGACAGATGCAAGGATGTCGAGCACTAGCACCACCGGCCCCTCTGACCATCACCAGAAGGCAATGGGGGTTAGGTGTCTTGCCCAAAGGCACAACAGCAGCATTTTCTATCAGAAGCCAGGATTGATCCTACAGCCCTTTGATTACTGGAGAACAGATCACATCACGGCTAGTAGAAGCTTACTGTTAGCATTAGCATCTCCACCACATAGCAGAACTCCTTCAGGCATGTGTTATTTGATGAGATAATAAGATTAATGTCGCAGAGCATAGTAAGTGGTAGAGTCGCGTTGCTGGCAGCCACAGGTGAGATGTCTGAATATCAGGAAATAGGACCTCACATTCTGCCATGTTGCCTGAAAAAGGAGTACCAGAACTTTCTTCCCACAGAGATCAACTCACAAGGCTTTCATTTATATTTAGAGACCACTGTAAATGTGTTGACAAAACACATGAACTTGGTCTTTAACTCTCTGATTATTAGACAGTGAAATCAGAGGGAAAAAATGAGAATGTCTCTGTACGACTGCAGAAGTTTTCCATCTCTACTTCCTTTTTGTCGAGGCCGTCTTTGGTCATGAATGGTCTGTCAATTGCTCTGTCTTGCTGAATGACCACAAGCTACCTTTGCAAGTGTATACCAAAGATTGGCCTTACTATTCTTTACCCAAAAGAGATTTACTTTACAAGAACAGGTAAAACTTTCATTTGGATACATTTTAACTAATGCCAAGAAACATGTAACAGTTTATTAGATGTCTGTCATCCATCTATTGTATGATCTAAACCACTTCATCCTCATTAAGGAAGAAAGAACTGTTGGGGTCTGTGCTCCTGGGTTTCATTGGGTCTCCTCTTGGGAGTGGGGTAGGAGCTGTTTCGGCAGCTGTCTCCCTGAGTCCTCCACGTTCCAGGGATACCTCTGGATCTCTGGGGCTTGGATATCCTCCATCTTTCATGAGTCTTTGGGGGCAGGTCCATGGCCCCTCACGCTCACTATTGGGCACTCCTATAGAAAAACCTTAAATACACAAGCACATGTACGCAGACATGTGCTCACATGGTGCTCTCACAAGTATGGACTCGGGCATTTTTGCAGAGGTGTGGACTCGAGTCACATGACTTGGACTCAAGTCAGACTCAAGTCATTATTTTAATGACTTCTGACTTGACTTGATAAAATCTATAAAGACTTATGACTTGAGTTGGACTTGAACGCCAATTGCTTGTGACTTGAATCGACTTGTATCTGTTGATTTGATGATGACTTGGGCATATTTGATATTTTAGCAGAAAAGTGGCCCGACATGGACAAAAATCATAAATCATTCTTCGTTCTGGGTTTGACCTTGTACTGCTAAATGCAGCATCAGTTGTTTATAATCAGTTTCAGCTGCACTTCTTGCTTGTTTGAGCAAATAAATGAAGTTTGAGAAGCTTTATTTCTGAAATTTATTTAATATCATTGTCATTGAATTGAAGTTGGACAGATGACTTGATTATGCCTTGAAAATTCAAAGTTAAGGACTTGGACTTGATTTGGACTTCCACATCATTGACTTTGGAATTGACTTGGACTTGACTGCCTTTGACTTGGACTTGATTCGAGACTTGACTGGAAAGACTTGTGACTTACTTGTGACTTGCAAAGTAGTGACTTGGTCACACCTCTGTATTTTTGACACATAACCTAAAGCTGCGGTTGGCGCTAAATGCACTATGAATTTTTACCGTGTGCTTTTCAGCAAAATTTGATCTTAAATATACATCCTCATGTTGTTGGTGCAGTGATATTTTGGTTCTGTTGTATTTTTCTGTGTCCCCATCTTTCTTTCTGTCTTTCTGCAGGTCTAGTTCTTGTATGTCCTTTATTGTTTATTTTTGTAAACTTCTTTCTCTCCACCTCTCGTCTACCCCCTTTCTCTTTAACTTCCATCTCCATGTCCGTTGGGATTTATAACAACTGAAAGCATTTCTAATAAAGTTTTGATATCAGGTGGGGCATTATAGCTGAATCTATAATGCTCCACTTGTGAGAGTAAAACTGTGAGGGTTGTTTTCAGCACTTTGACATCAGTTTGAATTGCTTTACAAGTTGCACAGGTTTAAAAAATGAAGGAGCTGTTGCCTATCTCCAGAGGTCATTGGGTGAAATGCAGGGGGCGCCCAGGACAACTCGCCAGTCCAGCAGGAACATGATCAGTTACACACACCTGGGGACAATTTGGAGGCTGAAAAAAGTCTGAGATGAATGTTTTTGGTCTGTGATTGGAAGCCACAAAAGCCACAGAAGACCCACGTATGCATGCATCCACACTCTGACTGGAAATGTCATGCAGGCAGAATTTAAACCAGTGACCTTCAGGCCAGGAAGCAACATTACTACCAGCTGCAAAACAATGTAGCCTCAAACTACTGCCTCTCCAGAGAATTTTCAATGAGCAGTAAAACATAGAATGTTTTTTGTTAAACACTATGTGTCTCATTTTCATGCAAACTAATTTCATTTTATTACATCATATTTATACTGCAATAGAATCATAACAATTAACTCATTCACTGCCATTGATCATTTCAAATCCGACTGCTCGCTGCCACAGACGCCTAAAGTCATCAATTGCGTTTTGTAACGGTGCAGGCGTGGGAATGAGCTCTCGCACCTTGAGAGTAAACATCACAACTCTAAAGTTGATTTGCATCCATATGTGTCACATGTCATGTGATCATGAAGCAGACAGTCCAAGTATTAGGAGATCGTTTTGGGAGGCTGCTAACCGGAAAACTACTGCAGCTCACACTTCCACAGCAGATGGTGAAAGAACAGAAAAGAAACAAGCTGATTCTTTCTGATGTAAGAAGCAAGTCTAGCCTTTCTTTTGGTGGTTTTGGTGTTTACATGGTCATAGAGCAAAATATTCTGTGAATTTTCAAAAAAATTAAAAAATGCTCAAAAAGGCGAACAGTCAGTGGCTTTCTGATCAGAAAACGGCTGGCAGTGAATGAGTTAAATATTTAAGTATCTAAGTGTCCTGTTCACGAATGGAAAAATGGAATGGGAAATGATTATGTGGATTGGGGGTGTTGAACCGGTCTCTTGCAGTGAAGAGAGAGCTGAGCTAAAGGCGCAACTCTCGATTTACCAGTTGATCTACGTTCCAAACCTTATCTATGGCCATGAGCTTCAGGCGGTGATCGAAAGAATGAAATTGTGGATACAAGCAGACAAAATGAGTTTTCTCCGCAGGGTGTCTGGGCTCTCCCTTAGAGACAGGGTAAGAAGCTTGGTCATTAGAGAGGGGCTCGGAGTAGACCTGCTGCTCCGCCACATCAAGAGGAGCCAGTTGAGGTGGCTTGGATATCTGGCTAGGATGCCTCCTGGACGCCTCCCAGGTTAGGTTCTCTGGGCACGTCCAACTAACAGAAGACCCAAGGGAAAATTTGTCACGGGCTGTTTTTATTCTCACCATGTTTTTAGGTCTAAGAGTCTGTAGGTGGGCGTGTCTGGAGAGCAGGAGCAACAGCCAGCTGCAGCTCATCTCCAATCATCCTCCAGGGTGTATTTAAGGAGCTGACTTCCTCAACACTCTTGCCGGATGATTACTCAACCTGGGTAGTTCAAGCCAGATTAAAGATTTATTGTGAAGCTAAGATTAAGACTTAGACTATGAAATGTTTTGGTGAAGCAGATTTCTAACAGACTACGACCAAGATTAATCCTTCCTTTTGTCCCTTCAAGGAACCATCTCCTCCAGCCATCTCCAAAGAACTTCTCATCAGCTCCACTTCATTCAGCTCCAACCCCTGGCTGTACGCTTTCCAATACGCCCCTACCACCTACCCTTTCAAGCTCACCACACAGGAACTCTGGACCTTGTCTTCATCAAGACTCCTTTGCAACCCATCTTCATAGACCAACCAGTGCTCCTTCGCATGCCCTCTAGCCACCTCCTGACAGTAAGCCAAAACCTTCAGTTATCCATCCCATCATCTCTCAAGGATATCAACCTTTGTCTCTCCTTTAGAACATCCTGGCACATCCTGCATCCGTTTGAGCAGCGCTTTAAGTTCTCCATTCTACAAATAAATAATTTATTTTCTTACCGCTCTGTTCCCGTCTCTGATTCTGCATGTCGTGGGTCAAAAGAATACCACAGAACATGACAAAATTAGGACACGATGGAGGGAGATGTTTCTTGGCTGGCCAGGGAACACCTTACAGTCTTCTGGAGGAGCTGGCCCAAGGATGGGGAGTAGGAAGTCTGGGTCTCTCTGCTTAGGCAGCCGCTTCCTTGACTCATCCTTGGATAAGCAAAGGACAATGGATGGATAAAGTTATAAAATACTGTGTATATATAAGATTTTCATGTTTACCCATTGTAAGTTTTCTCTTGCAATGATGTGAAAAAATGCAATAAAACAACTCTGAAATTGTGAAAACAATATATTCTCTAGTTTAGATTTGCAGGAGTGGTGTCAATGTGCTTCCCTACAAAATCTACATTTTTTATTCAATCAAGACATGTTGTTTCTGTTAGCCATACATTAATTAAATAGCTGTGTGAAATATGATACAAATGGATTAATAATATACAAAAATGCTATCAAATTTCAACAATCTCATAAGAACATTTCTAGGCATTATCTTTGGTTGAAACGCCCACTTGTTACGATGTTTAGTGTTTTGATGCCAGTTTATTTTTTCTTTGTTGTACTTGTGTGTGGGAGGATAAGTGAAGCTGGTAAAGGTTGGTTTGTTTCAATACTCTTCTCTGTCCTCACCAATAAACTGTAACAATGTGCCTTGAAACTCTGCTTGTAAATTTTTTATGAAACTTGGAGAGCTTAAGTAATCTTCCTTAGCTCTGCAGTAGCCTGCAGCATGCAGGATGCCTGCTTATATTAATTTCATGGAGTTTAGGAGGTCACCAAACTCATTTGGAGAGTTTTACTCATTTATGAACTCAGCAACCTTCATGTTCTGCAGAGCTCTAAGTTACCAGTCCAGATATGCTTAAATTTACATGGAATTTTATATGGATAGGTGGCAAAAAGTGCAGAGATTTTGAAGTTTAAGTGCATAGCTGAATCAGTCTGCACTTTGTAATGGCATTTACTTGTGTTTTAATGAAACGTATGTGTGTGTGTATCTGACTTGTGTACTGATGAGAAGGAAAGTGGGTTTGGCATTAGAGCTATGGGAAAATTGGTTCATCTAATATTGAAAAGATTTGTAATAAGACAATGGGCTCTTTAAAATAGCAGCTTAGCAGCAAAAAAATGAAACCCTGAGAGTGAAACTGAGCAAATGAACTCGCTTGATGGTCTTAACTTTCAGAGCAGACATATTGTCAGTGGAAGAGAAATATTAGGGCATTCCTTTCAATTAAAATTAAAGTTAAGATACCAAAGCAGAACTATAAAAGGGAAGTAGTTAAGTCTTGGTTCAGAGGTTAATCTGATTGTACTCTTTCACGCTGACCTGAGAGGAGCCTGACTCTCATTGTGGGAACAGCTTCACTGCCCACTGAAGCCCCTTGACAAAGCCAGTTTGTGGCAGACTTCCATCTGTAGCAGATCTCCCAGTGAGAATGTTTAAAACCAATGAGGCCTCACATCTGTGCTGAGGCTGAGCTTGGTCAGGGGGACAGTGGGTGATTAATTGATGGTCACATCTCGCTGACTGCTGCCCACGCCGCTTTGATGAAGAGGGATTAGGCTGTTCACCGTGAGCTCGGCTGATAATAGGAGAACGAAGAGGAAATGCTCGTGTCACGCTCCGTGGCAAGGATTTCAATCAAAGAGGACTTCTTAAAAAAACAGTAAGGCCCTAAACTTCCTGCAGCTTTCCTTTAATTAACTAACAGCAATGATTGAAAGTTGTCTTACATCTGGTTAGCTGCATGTTCACAAAAAACACACATACACACACTCAGGGTATAGGCCTGAAAAATAGTTTTTACCAGAGGTGTAACCAAGTCACTGCTTTGTAAGTCACAAGTGAGTCACAAGTCTTTCAAGTCAAGTGTCAAGTCAAGTCCAAGTCAAAGATAACCAAGTCCAAGTCGAGTCCAAAGTCAATGATGTGGAAGTTCAAGTCAAGTCCAAGTCCTTAACTTTGAATTTTCAAGTCATAATCAAGTCATCTGACCAACTTCGATTTAATGACAATTATAATAAGTAAATTCCAGAAATAAAGCTTCTTAAAGCTTTTATTTGCTCAAACAAGCAGAAAGTGCTGCTGCATTTAGCAGTAAAAATTCAAACCCAGAATGAAGAATGATTTATGATTTTTGTCCATGTCGGGCCACTTTTGTGCTAAAATGTCAAATATGCTCAAGTCATCATCGAGTCAACAGATGCAAGTCCGAGTCAAGTCACAAGTCAATGGCGTTCAAGTCCAAGTCAAGTTGTAAGTCTTAATAGCATTTTTCAAATCAAGTCAGAAGTCATCAAAATAATGACTCGAGTCTGACGCGAGTCCAAGTCATGTGACTCGAGTCCACACCTCTGGTTTTTACTCCTTATAAGCACATTTCAGCCTCCTCTACATATCTGAGTATGTTGGAAGTAAGACTTATCTGAAAACAGTTTTGAAGTTTGAATAAGAAATTCTGGTGAATGTTGCCAATCATCCTGTGTGTGATATTTAGGACTAAAATATGTCTGTGAAGGTTCTCAGTCATCCAGGTCATTGTAGTCTAATGAGCTTTGAAAGAAAAGCGTCTGGACTTCTTCGAGTTGCTTGAAGATGTTTCACCTCTCATCCGAGAGGCTTCTTCAGGTCTAAGGTCAAATGGTGGAGAGTCCCAGATTCAAACCCAGTGGGAGTTTAAATCTGGGACTCTGCACCATTTGACCTTAGAACTGAAGAAGCCTCTCGGATGAGAGGTGAAACGTCTTCAAGCAACCCGAAGTCCAGACGCTTTTCTTTCAAAGCTCATTAGACTAGGACTAAAATAAGCTCAACTTTTTTTCAAAGAGATAAACATGGAGTAACAAGCCAGTGAGATCATTACTCATGCATGCTAGTTTTACAAATTTCATCTTCAGATGGTCATTGGAGTCTTTGGTGCCCTGGTCCCATGCTAGGTGGTATGATTTTGCAGATGGCTATCAAAGCTGTTTATGGATTAGGTTCAGAGGTTAGAAGAAGAAGACAGTCTTTTATTTAGCAACTCTCAAGCTAAAAACCATGAGGCACTTCACAAAAACAAATACATTTAAGTATAAAAAGAATTAAAAAATGGTCAAAAACATGTTTAAAAGGAGAAAAGAAAAAACATGTAAGGAAAGGGAGAGAGAAAATGAATAGGAAAGAGGGAAATCAATGGATCCTGGGAAAGGCGGAATGAGAACAGAATAAGGAGAGGGTGGTGATGAAGGTCACATAAAAGTCAGCCTGAACAGGAGAGTTTTCAGTTGCTTTTTAAAGGAGACCACAGAGTCCACTGATCTCAGGCTCAGAAGGAGAAAGGTCCAGAGTCTGGGGGCCACAGCAGCAAATAATCTGTCACCTTCGGTCTTGAGCCTGGTGTGCTGCACAACCAGTAGGCTTTGGTCACTGGACCTCAGGAACCTGCTGGGGGTGTAGGGACTAAGAAGATCACCAGTGTAAGATGGTGCTTGTCCATGTAAGGCCCTATAGACCAGAACCAGGATGAACCCTGAAGTTAACTGGCAGCCAGTGAAGCTGGAGGAGATGCGGGGTGATGTGAGTGTGCTTGGAGGACTTGGTCAGAAGCCGAGCACGGGCATTCTGAACCACCTGTAGACGGTTCAGGGAGGTTCATCTCAGACACGTGAAAAAGCAAGTTGCAGTAGTCTAAGCATGAGGAGATGAAAGAGTGGATAACAGTCTCAAGTTCAAAGCGGGACAGTGGGTAATATAAGTTTTAGACAGAGAAGATTCATGGCTTCTAAGTAAAAGGTGCCTTCTTGTTTTGTAAACTAAGCATTAATAAAGTTCACATTACAGTAAATCTGTACAACTACCAATGATGATCGGATGGTGACTTTGTTTATTTTTAATTTACAGTTCCATTATTTATTTGTTTGTTTTCTTTAGCTGAAGCACAATATAATAGATGGATATTTGTATTGGTAGATGTTCAGTGAGAGAACTAACTTAAAGATGTGTTTCAGTTCTGGCAAATAATGGGCTGGTCGTATTGGAGGGTGGCCTAGAAATCTAGACCATCAGTTGCCAAAGCAAAAAGAGTTAGCTCTGCATGTCGGTCTAGCCATGCTCTCTAGTGGGCCATTCCCATCTGCACCGGGTCGGCCCGGGCCGGGTAGCCCCAGTCGGCCCCAGCCTGGCCCGGTTGATTCCACACATCCTTGTCTTAAGCCCATGTGGGCTAATTCTACCCACCAATCAGAGGCTTGCTCTAATGGAAGGTGTGAATTTGCTGTCAGCAGTGGGTGTGTTGCCCTGGTCGGCCTGAAGCAGTACCCCTCAAGAAGAGGGCTGAGAATGAGCCTTGGTTAGCCCGGAAAAATACCAGGCCACCCAGATATGTAAACAACCTACACTACCCGGCCCGGGCTGACCCGGTACAGATGGGAATGGCCCATAGGAGTCTCAGCAGGTCTAATATTGGTCTGAGCAGTAGTGTGTTATGCAAGACATCTCACCCAGCTTGCCTACGGTGATCGTCAGACAGAGGGACTGTTGGCGCCGGTGTTTAGCTCTGTCGGTGTGTCCCAGGACAGCTGTTGCTACAATGTAGCTCATTATAGCTTGTGTGTGTGTGTGTGTGTGTGTGTGTGTGTGTGTGTGTGGTGTGTGTGTGTGTGTGTGTGTGTGTGTGTGTGTAGAGCTACTTGGGGGATTGCAGAACTCTAGAATAGTAGTTTATTTGATGACTAAACAGCATAAATGAAAAGTCATCTAAGGATAAGCCAAGCCAGCTCTTCACTTCTCCTTTATTTTTAAGGTAATCTAGTCTCAGGGTAAGGGAAAGTGAGAAAACTCACAAAAACACATGACTGAAATTATTCTCTCTTCAGCAATACAGTACATATGACAAACATGGATATCACAGACGGCAGAGGAAAATGATTGTCCTGAGGTTGTAAGGTCGACGTACAGTTGCATCTATCTGAGCCTTTATTTAGCCCCCCCATCCTGTCTCAGAACTCTGTGAACTGAGATCAGTCTGCAATTTTCCCCAGAGACAACACTAATGTCACATAGCTACTTGGCACACCAATATTTCACAACCAAAGCAAACCTATTAAGGATGACTACTTACCATAGACAAGATGTGTCCTTCACAGCAGCAACCTTCACATTCAGGGTATTCTCAATCTTTGTAAGTCAGCACTGAGACATCCGTGTATGCACACACGTGCTGTGCATCTACACACTTTCTCTTTATTTATTCCTTTATTTTTTGTTTGTTTTGCTTGTTTTATTTCATGTGTCTCTCAGTCAGATCTCTTTGTTATATCCATCATCTGAATCCCTAATGTGAAAAATGACATATTTGATTAAATGTTATTAATATGATTGTGGAACAGTGTCAAGCTTTACGAGGAATAAATTAGTGTTTTCTGATTATCATTTTCTACAAATAATATGAAACCACAAGATTTATGGCAATAAATAATAAAAATATGTTTCAGTCATCTAATTAATTTCTTAGTACGTTTTTGTTATATTAGACTGACAGCAGTTTGAATTATTTGGAACGTGGACTCTCCTATTTAACAAACACTATATTAGTGCTAAAAGGTTTTTTAATGTGTGCAAAGCCTGGTTTTATTTATTTATTATTAGGTTTTTTTTGTCATTTTGTTTATTTATTTAACTTCTTATTAGAATAAATCACAAAGGAAATTTGAGAATTTCATGTTTCTTCCTGAGCTTTCTGAAAGTTTATGCAGATGAAAACTTGCTGAGATACTTCTACAAAATGTAGGAAAACATAACTTGTACCAAACTAAAAACAAAGAGATCTGCAGTTTTCAGCAGTAAACACATAAATGCATGCATGCTGTGATTAAAAAAATCATAATAAGCTTCTTTTTTTTTTTTTCATTTTTAAGTTTTGAGCTTCCGCTTAGGATAGTTTGCTCATAGAAAAAAAACTCTTCAATAAAGTACTTTTTCAATTTAACTTTTTATGTAAAAACAAGCCCTGTGACGGACTGGCTCTCTGTCCAAGGTGTACCCCGCCTGATTGCCCATTGACCGCTGGAGATAGGCACCAGACACCCCCACCCCCACCCCCGCGACCCTATGTGGACAAAGCGGTTTCAGACAATGGATGGATGGATATAAAAACAATATTTGTGTATGTATTTATTTATTTATTTATTTATTTATTTATTTATTATTCATCCATCCATTTATTTAAATCAGCCAACAACAAGTGAAACATGCTACAAAAGCATTATTGATGATGTTTGACCAATAAGAGGAAAACCCACCGGTTAAATGATTCTTCCTTGAATTAGTTTTAGTAATTTGCAAAATTTCTCAGCACTAATGAGATAATCTAAACAAAACTACAGGACCGGCCGTTCACTTATTTATCTTGTTTCGCTTGCAAGGAAAACTTGGATTTGATTTATATTCCCACCACTTTTATTGAACTACACAAAGGAACTCTCCACCTTGACCGCTCTATTAGAGTAAGGAGCCAAAGTTATCCATCGAGGTGGTGAGAGAGGAAGGCAAGTCTACCCAACAAGCCAAGCTTTCTCTGCTTAATGGATCACACGGTGCTGCAGAAAGCGAAAAAGAGAGTGAGTGAGTGAGACGGAGGGAGCAGGATGTTGCTCCTTCACTGTGGTTTTGACTGATTATGCATTTTTTTTTCGTAAGCTATTCATAGAAGATAGATTTATCATTCCAATTTGTCAAACTACCAAAGATTTCAATTAATTATGTGCAGTGAAAGACTGGTGTATTAGGCCTCTCTGTCAGCACTAGACGGAGTCCCCATTTACAGGACTCAGAATAAAGAGGTATCAGAGAGGTGCTTGGATCCACTAGTAATTAATTTGATGAATGCCTTAGCGGCACAAATAGTGGCAGCCGTGCATCTTTTCATCAGACGCAGGCGACAGTCTCGGTGCTCTGTGCTAATTTGAGGGGGCAACTCATCTGTATAGTGGATGTGCATGTGGCTGGGTCTATTCTTCAACCCACGCCTCCTGCTGTCCAGACGGTGTGTGGGGGCCTTATGTTTTCTGTCAACTTTGTCCTTGTGCCAAGCAACTTGCTCCACTTAGTGCCCAGTTTTTCACTCCGTGGCTTGAACCTGATAATGGGAGGCCTGCTGGATTAATGGATGGTGTAATCTCGTTATTTTCCTGCTGCTGTTGTTGTGGTGTGGTCGTATTGTGGTCAACATGCTGCAATAACGACGATGCATTTAACAGCCAGATGTGAATTTTACAATCAGATAACGTGGAAAAGTTTGCGATTGTTATTTAAAGGAGCAAGGGGGAATCCACACGGAAAACAAATAAAGGAGATAACGCAGTGGGAGGCGTGATTGGGCCAATCTAAAATAATGGATCATATTGTTGTTATTAGGTGAAAGCTTCAACGGTTGCAGCTTGTGATGCGCACCGTCAATGTCGGCAGGAGTTTCAGCCGAACAAAGAGATAATTGGACTGGTGCCACATAATTCAGTTTCAGATTTTCACAAGAGGATGGGGTGTGGGGGGTATCATTATAAATCAGGTCAGCCACTGATACGAGACCATAAATCAAAGAAACACATAGCTCAAACAATTAGATAATTACTATAGCGCCGTGTCATGGCTGCTAAGGCGTTAAGGCTTTCCCCACTAGGAGAGAAAGTGACAAACAATAACACCTTTTGCACGAAAGGGAAGATGTGGGATGTTATAAACACATCTGCGGAGAATATGTCTGTAAGAAAGGAAATTATAGGTCAAGAATCAAATTACAGAAAAAAGTCAAAGGACTTTGAAGGAAAATAATATCAGCCAACTTTGGTCTAACATACAACACCTTCTGATCAAACTTGAATTTAATTATATATGACTCTGGTAAGGGTCTCTTCACTCTATGATTACATGGACTGTCACTGACCCCTAGTGTTTCTCTGTTCTGTAACGCTACTTGAGCTACACTTCCTCTAATTATATTTATGACCCTTGATTACCCCGAGGCAGAGAAGCAGCCTGAAATTCAGAAGCACGGGTCCAGTTGACCCCAATTGAAAGTGTCATTTCACGGGATTGCCGAGCTGGAAGTGCTTGTGTAACCGAGGATGAGCAGAGATTAATTTCATGTTCCTTCTCAGCTTTATTGTTTGATATTTGAGCAGTTCCTCCATGGTGTCCTTCCCTTCCCACACTGGGGGGTGTGCGTAACACTGTCTGCGCCGTTCTTGTGTCGAACCAGAGTGCAAGGAAGCTCCAACTGCAGGAAAAAAATGAGGTCACAGCACCAGAGTGAACCAACTGGAACAGATTGTTGTGGAACCTCCAGGCTTTTGCAGACACATGTTGATCCCAGAACAGCATGCCCTCGCTTTTACCTTCCTAGCTTTCTTCGCCTCTCCCCAGAGTGTGCCTGGAATGGATAGGGAGAAAGTCCTGGTCCATTACTACTGCTTCTGACCATCATATGCATCATCATCTGTGGGTTTGCTGATAGAAAATACATAAAAATCCAAAAATAGTTGAAATTTTACAAATTGTTCCAAAACTACATTTTATTGTTTTGAAAGATTATGTGCAAAATTATTTTAAATGCTGAATAATACACTGAACTGAACATTCTTTTTTCTTAACACTGTGCATCTGTTACAGTAAACATGAGAAATATTAGTACTTGTTTAATCGCACGACAGTTGATTTGGTCTGAGCTTTTCCAACTCAGCTGAACAAAATGTAAACGTCTCGTTAAATCATCGTCTTCAGAGCACTTTAAATAGATATTTAAGCTTTGCGTAAGCCCCATCTGCTCCGCTACATCTCCCCACAGAGAGAAGGCAGTGTTTTAAGGCACAATTGATCCTTTAATAATGTCATGACCACTGTATGACCCGTAGCAGAGGGTGTGTGTTTGTCAGGGTGGTTTGGGAAGGCTGGTGTTCGCAGACACAGGCAGAAACATGCACGCACGAACACACACTTCACGTTAAGAAAATCGAAAAGCGTGTGTTATGGTCTGGTGAGGGCTGATGAGAAGGAGACAGGTTCTATATCTCTGCTCAAGAAAACGAGTATTCAAAGTGTCATCTTGAGTTAAACGATCGCAGCCGGAAACAGTGCTGACATTCTGTCATAATTGTCACTTTACATGAAAGCTGCGACAGCAAAGAGAGAGCACTGACAGCAGATTGACCTCAGATGTTGTTCATTTGATTGATATCTTTATAGACAATGATCTTTTTTCTGCACTGCAGTGGTGGTTACACAGGGAGCCACTGGGAGGGGGCAAATACAGGAGAAATGTCACACTAGGGAAGTCAGCGAGGCGTAAAGCCCTGCCTGACGAGAGCAGGGTCAGTGGCTCCTCGCTGCCCCCTTTGAGCCCCGGGTAAAATGATCTAAGTGATTCTGGACCTCTGCCACCGATCCGCTGGAGTGCAGGAGTCAACCGCGTGGGCACGCTGGAATGGAGACTGGCAAAGGATTCGCTGGTAAAACTGTATGCAGCCTGCAAATGCCTTAAGAACAGACTCGGCCACTTGCATGTTTTTTGTCTGTTTATGAATGGGAAAATATCAATTAAACCCTGTCAAATGTTTGCACAGTTCAGTTATTTTCCAGCCAAAAGAATTATTGTTTACTTATTTTTGTGCCTCAATTATGTGATTACGTAATTAAGTTCATTTAATTTTTGTTTACCAAGTTTCTTATATTTGCAGAAAATAATGACACCTTAAAGATCAACTTCACTCATGTTTTAATACATTTATAGTTTTCTCTACTAGGAGTGAATGCTTTGCAAGTCGTTCTCTGGGGAAAAAACTCTGGTGCACCGATTGGAGGACGTAAAATTTAGCTTGAGGAGAAAGTATCTTCAGGCGGCCGGATTTGGACTCTTGTTTCCTGATATTTAGACATCTTTCCGCGGGTTGGAGAACAGCAATGCGACTCTACCACTGACTCAGTTTTCTCTGCAACATTGATGTTTTAGCTTTACATCCAAAGGGTTCAAATTAAGGCAAATTGACTTGAACCCTTTGGATCATCGTGACCTGGATGACTGAGAACCTTCACCAACATAAATTAGCTCTACAAATAGCTCAAGCCTGAAGGAGTTCTACGTGTAGGGGAGTTGTTAATAAAATTGTTATTTTCTACTAGTCGAGACATTCTCTGCTGTTTCCTGGACATTAATCCAACAACAGAATTCCCTGTCACAAGTCAAGATTGGTGCCCAGCCAGCAGATATAGGAGGGCTCCATATGCAACATATATGGGAAAGCTGTATGGGTCTCACCAGGGTTTGTCCACAGTTTCCACGGTTGCCCCACAGGTGTCATGATCCGCCCCAGCCTCCCTGACTGTGTCTCTCCTGCCCTGATTAGCCTAATTGTTCTCACCTGTCCCTGATTACTCTGCCCATGTGTTCCTGATTCCCTTGTGTATTTATACCTCCCTCCGTGTTGCTGTCTTTGTCGGTTCATTGTCGCTTGTGCATGTTCGCTCGTCCTGTTGCTCCCGTCCTACATATAAACATCTTTTTATTTTTTCATCCGTCTGCCTGCTTTTCTGCCTCCGGAAACCCACCACCACACATGGTCTGCCATCTCCACCCGCAGAACATGACAGAATGAACCGACCAAACCTGGACCTGTGGTGAGCTAACACCTGCTTCTGGAGGATTTTTTTTTTCTTTTTTGTCCCTTTCAGCTGTGGGAGATTTCTGGCCTGGAGTTTGTGTTTTCGGCGCATCCTACCTGTTCTCGGGGTGGTCGAAGTTCCTCTGGGAGATCCTGGCGCATCCTATTTGTCTTCGGGGTGGCCAGGGTCATTCTCCTCCTGCTGTTTCGCCCCGTCCCATTCGTCTCCTGGAAGTCGCGGATCCTGGAGCCTCAAGGGAACTACACCCCCTACGCACGCCATTTTTCTCCGGTGTGGTAGGGCTGGTCTCCCCGCTCTTCTCCGGCTTCCCTTCACCCGAGCCTCCGCCGATGGACCCAGCAGATCGGGATGTGCACCTGCTCTGATTGGGATGTCGAGTACCTGCCGCCGAGCTGGGCTTCCACGCGTCGCTCCCGCTGCTCAACCATTTCCAGGTCCACGCCTGCAGGGTCTGTGCCTGCAGGTTCTCCACGCAGCAGTTCCTGCTGGGTCCCACGCCTGCTGCTGCAGTTTGTCTCAGTGTTCCTGGTGTCCTGTGTTCCTGGAGTCAAGTCTACGTGTCAAGTCTTCGTGTCAAGTCAAGTCTACGTGTCAAGTCAAGTCTACGTGTCAAGTCAAGTCAAGTCTACGTGTCAAGTGTAGTGATGTGTAGTTGTATTTTTTACACTGTAATTAGATCTAAGTATTATAATCAGAAGTGGTTGTTTTTATCATCAGGGAGTTTACTTAAACACTCTGTATTGATTGAGAGACAAGAAAAGAGAGAGTTGGGATTGTTTAAGAATCTTTAATTTCTATAATTATAAATTCTTACAATCTACCAGGACTATCTCAATGATGGATGCATATGGATTTGGATGTTTCGTGTTGGTGTGTGTGTGTTGTTCAGAATCTCTAGGCTGACGTAGCGAATCTGGTTGTTATGACTAGGCTACCACGAGGCTTCAGAAGCTGATGACATGAGCCGCCATTTTGTGCCATGACCACGTACCCTGTGGAGCCTCCCGTGTAGATCAGGAAATGCCAGATCCTGGGACCCTCGGATGTACTGGAGCTGGTAGAACAGCGGTCGCAGCACTACAAAGCCCGTCTGAGGATAGCTCCGGTAGCAGTCGGCAGGCGTCAGCAAGTTCACTCTTATTTTGAAGGAACGTCGTCTTGTTGGTTCAAACGACGGAAATCTCCAGCTTGACAGTTCTCAGCTTAAAATAGAAAGAACAGCTGGCCAGCCTGTACTTCTCTTTTGGCGGTGATGGATTGAGAGCTGGTTGAAAACAATGTTGAGAGTATGATGTAACTCCTTAGAGCTCGGATCGAACAGAGCTGAGGTTAAAATGGAACTGAGTATAAAATGGTGTTGCCTTGTTTTATATCTCCCAGTTGCTTACAAATCTTAGTAAACCAGATTGGACAGCTTTCATTAAACAACCCAGATTCTGCCCTACGACAGACGAAAGTTCTGATTGGTTGAGAATAATGTGTCATACGTTTCCATGGTAATGTAGATCAGTCTGTCTGGTGCAGCCCTGTTTATTCATTAAACACATAACTCATGACATCTTTATTTCACAGATCATTCACCTGATTATTAATGATCAACATATATTTTGATTAGCTTATCACAAATAAAGTACTTTGATTAATCAATGAAAAGCGTTCTTCTTCTCTTCTTCTGTCTCTTCTCCTGGAATGTAAACATACTGAACCAAGCGTCCGACCTTGGCGATGTTACTGTGTGAAGGGGCAGCTGTTAAGGGCAGACAATTATAATATTCATAACACTACACACCCCCCTTTTCAAGGTCAATGTGGTCCTGCAAGAGACCACTTGGTCGTTGAACAAACCCAAGTTATGAAGAATCTTGACAACCGAACAGGATGCAATCCCACTGGAACAGCCAACTGTGGTGAGGTACGAACCCCACGCTGAAGAACAGTCTCGCACACTCCTCAGGAAGAACACAAGTCAGCAAGTTATTAACTATTCCCCATGGAAGCCACAATTGAAGCAACAGCAGCTTTATATCCTCACGGGCAAAAATGCTAAGCAGGAGCAAATCTTGTGTACATCCATGAGCAGGTAATTATTCCACATAGAAGATTGATCTTTGTATCCACTGGCAGGGTAATATTCCAAATATAAGATTGATCTTTGTATCCACTGGCAGGGTAATATTCCCAATATAAAATTGAACTTTGCAACAGTACTTATCGTAATCCACAAAAAGGGAAGAGTAGTAGTTGGCAATCCCAACGAATGAGGTGTCCCAGCAGCCATGCCGGAACCACGGTCGTCCAAGGCCAACGAGCCGGAGCACCACCCAGGAGGAGTCGATGCAGATGACGAGTCACGGATCCACCCCCAGGAAGCAGGATCCTCACGAGCTCAGCAGAGGAGAGAGAGCACAGTGCAGGCACTTCAATGTAGACACGACAAAATTGTGTTTCATGTCATCAAAGAAATATAAACCTAACTCTATGAGTACCTGTTGTACTATGTGTAAGTTTTATGTGAATTACCCGTTAAGTGAAGAAATGGATGCAGCCCTCTCTGTGCGAGATGCAAAAAGGATGATGCGAAAAACAGGAAAGGAGAGAACCCTATCTGGTATCAGTGAATCCTCACTGGAAATACACGCTGTCAGGACAGGGGCAAAATTGGTTATAGCCCTGTAAGGTAAATCAACGTTGATAATCATAACAATCACTTTTAAATCAACTTCAAAGATACTATAAAAAAACAGAAATGTAAATCAGTACTAAAATGTAAATCAGTAGTTAGTAATCACTTTCATGTAAATGTACCCATAAGGAATTGTGATTAGTAAAGATAAAAAAAAACAAATTTTGGACAACAGTACTATGTGGCCTAACCCACTTACTGTTACCTGGCCGTTTACCTGACTCCAGAAGCCCACAGCACGTCCGTCTCAACACACCCTAAGTCTGCACGTGACATATAACATGAAAGACAACCATGCACACTCACAAACAAACAAACTTGTGTAACCTGAGATAGAAATCTGTGGAACCAACGGGACGTATTTTTCACCCCCCTTTTGAAGTCGGTAGATTGTTGTTGTCATCGGCCAAATCTGCGGAACCCTTGTGCAGTTTGATGTGGTCCCTGTGTACCCATTTGTAGACGGGCGCCTTGGTTTTGCCGGCGATCTTGATCTGATACACGACTGGAGAGATCTTATCTGTTATCAGGTATGGACCCGACCACTTGGGCAAAAGTTTCTTAGCCAGCTTCCCCTTATTGCCACCCGTTTTGGGAGCGAAAATGTAGTACCAGGCCTCATCACCTACATCGAGTTCGGAATGTGAGGCTTTCTTATCGTAATAAGATTTTCTGCCTTCAGCCGACTTCTCCAGAGATGCCTGTGCGAATGAGAATGATGCAAGCAGGTGAGTTCTCAGGTCCTGCACGTATTGGTCGCTCGTACAAGCCGGGGCTGTGTCGGGCTGAACCCGTCGATACAGCAGGTGAAGCGGTAGGGTCATTTGTCTGCCCGTCATCATTTCAAACGGGGAGACACCTGCAGACTCGTGGGGGGTAGCCCGTATGGCCATGAGGACCAACAGAAGCTTCACATCCCAGTCTTGGTGGTTAGCTGACACGTACTTCTTCAACATGCTGATAACTGTGCGGTTCACCCTTTCGACTTGTCCAGAAGACTGGGGACGGTGGCTAATGTGGAACTTAGCCTTGACACCCAACAGTTTCCACAGATGTCTCATCACTTCAGAGATGAAATGGGTACCCCTGTCCGAGTCGACCCACGTGGGCAGACCGAAACGGGCAAAGACGTGATTCATCAAGAGGATCGCTGTCGTCTTCGCCGTGTCATCAGGCGCTGGCAAACATTCAACCCATTTGGTGAATGCACAGGTGACAGTCAGCATATATTTACTTCCCCTGGTGAATTTGGTCAGAGGCCCCACCCAATCGAATTGCAAGTCCGACCATGGAGTGGTCGGCCCTCTTTCCTGTAGGGGAGCTCTGTGCGTAGGGTTGGACGGCTGAAACTGACAACAAACCAAGCAACGCTCGACGTGGTCCGAGATGTCACGATGCATCCCCGGCCAATAAGCAACCTGGCTCAGGGCACCGAACGTCGCCTTGACACCTTTGTGACCGGCGAAGGGAGAGTCATGAGCCTGCGTGATCATGCCCCTTCTCAGCGGCTTTGGTGTGACAAGGACGTGTGGCAAAGGAGGCTTGGCGGCGTGCATCAGCAGCCCTTCCACCATCCTCAGTGTGGATCGCACGCGAAAGAGAGACCGAAGCTCAGGAACGGAGTCAATCTCGATGGAAGTCAGTAGCTGGGTTTTAGGATCAGAGATGTACTTGATCATCCTGCTGATAGCAGGGTCCCGGGATTGAAGACTGACAAGATCCGTATCCGAACAGGCAGGTCCAACGGACACCGCACCTTTGGTTGGGTCCGAGGTGGAAGCGTTAGCGGCCTGAGCTCGAGTAACAACACACACCTGGGGTTGATCAGGGAAAGGCCACACCCGTCCCTCAAGCCACCTGGGGTCGAAAAACTACAGGGGACCATCGGTCGCGCCCCGCTTGGCCAAAGAGTCTGCGAGATCGTTCGACTCCTTTTCTGGACCGGGTGCGCGAGAGTGACCTTTGACTTTACGCCAGTAAACGTGCATGTCAAGTGCAGTCACCAGAATGTCACATGCCCTGAAGAGTGCCTGACGTTTGACGGGCTTCCGGTTAGCGGTCTGGAACCCGTTACTCTTCCAAGAGGGGAGATGACACAGGAAACTTAGACGCGTGTAGTCCGAATCAGTGCAAATCACCAGTTTACGGAAGCCACGGTCCCTAGCGCCGCGTAGCACAATCCCGATCCCCGCTACTTCAGCAAACTGTGAGGTCCTCTCACCCAGAGAGTAACATTGGGACTCCCTTCGGTCACCGTCTACCCAGACGACACCCACGCCCGCTCCAGGCGCAGGACCATGCCGAAAAGCACTGCCATCTACGTACACGGTCGGCAAATCCGCACAGACTGACTGGTCGTAGTAGTGGTGGTTGTGGTTTAGAAGAGTCCGAGGGGGGCTGGCTGGCGGGACTGACGCGATGGCGTCGTCCGAGCAGTGTTGGCACGCAGCCAAACCCAAGCCAAGAGGGCTACGTCGGTTCTGGGCGTAGTGTACCTCGATGTCGAAGCTTTGAAGAGCCAGCAGCCATGACGCAATCCACGAATTGGTCACCACACCATCTCTGATGCACTGACTGTTAAGGAAAGTCACCGGCTGGTGCTGTGTCTCAATGATGATTTTCTGGCCGCCAATGTAGTTCGCAAAGTACTTCACTGCCCACATGGTGGAAAGCAAAGCTTTTTCACAGTCTGAGTACTTCAACTCAGGCCCAGACAAGAGCTTACTAGCATAGGCTACCACACGCCTGTCGCAGTCGTGAACTTGGTAGAGACCAGCACTCAAACAGTGAGCCGAGAAACCAACCTCAAGGTGGAACTCCTTGTCACAGCCGGGGAGCGCCAAGCACGGAGCCGAGCACATCGCGGCCTTCAGGTCATCCATGACCTGCTGGTGCTGCTCTGCCCACTCGAATGCCACATCCTTCTTCAACAGATTAGTCAGAGGTCGTGCTATGTCAGCGTAATGTTCCACGAACTGACGCGAGTAGTTGCAGACCCCCAAGAAGCTCCAAAGTTCGGAGACGTTTGTCGGAGGTGTGATGGTGGCAATGCCCTGAATTCTGCCAATTTGAGGCTGCACTCCCTGTGGTCCCACCAGGAGGCCAACGTACTGAACTTGCGACCTGCACCACTGTCCTTTGGCGAGAGAGATCTTTGCACCTGCCGCCGCGAGTTGACCCATGACATGGTCCAGCTCGGACAGGTGGTCATCCAATGTACGCTTACGAATAAGAATGTCGTCGACATAGATGAGGGTCCCTCGCTCTCGAGCATCGGGGCAGGCTTTGTTCAAGAAGAAGTTGAACTCAGCAGGTGAGTTGGAATAACCAAAAGGACACCGGGTGAAGGTGTACTGCCGGTTGGCAAAGGAGAAGGCAAGTTTGTGTTGGTCCGGTTCATGGACGGGAATCGTCCAAAATCCGGACGCAATGTCAAGTGTGGAAAAGTACTTAGCATCTTTCACCCTTGGACGCTCCTGCTCCAGGCGTGCCATAGGCCACCTAGACAAGGGAACCTGTTTGTTGAGTTGCCGGTAGTCAATGGTTAGTCGCCACTTACCATTAGGCTTCTGTACCGGCCACAACGGAGCCGAGTAGGTGCTGTTGCAGGGTCGAATGATCCCGTTAGCCAAGAGGCTGTCAATGATTTCCTGGACTGGGCCTTGGGACGCCAGGGGAATCTTGTATTGCCGCACAAAGGTCGGCGGTGCATCTGGCCTTGTAGGAATCCGGACTTCATGGATAGTGGTTAGACCACAGTCCAAGGAGTCAAGTGAAAGAATATCCGAGTACTTTAGCAAAAGTTGTCGTAGTTTGCCTCGCTCGACCTCGTTAGTGAGAGCATCAGCTTGGTCTATTACATTCTCAATCTGGGACAGAACTTCAGGGGGCTTTCCCGGTGGCTTTGAGCGTGGTGGTGAGCCCGTAGTCGCGGCCTCACCCGAAAGACTGGCCACAGAGTAGTGGAAGTCCTTGTTAGGCGGCGGTTTGTACGGCTTAGGCTTTTTCACACGCGCAAACAGTTGTCCGGACTTGTAGCTGATTTTAGCGTTAAGGCGCCGGAGACAGTCCAACCCTATGAGCATGGGAAGGGGCATGTTTTCATCGATGTACACGGGGTGTTTTAAGGACATGGCCCCTATCGAGATGTTCACCTCAGTCTTCGAAGACGTGGTTGCTGGAGCGCCACCGAAATCAGTGAAAATCATCGAGCCTGTAATGAGTGGGGGGGGGGGGGGGGGGGGGGGTGCACCCCCCTTTTGTCGCACATGCTGTTGTAAAAACCTCCGCTCTTGAGCGTAATGTCCGCACCTGTGTCCAGTAACGCGACACAGCGATGTTCCTGATGTACAGTGACCTCAACTGCGGGCCTATCAGACCCCGTCCTCACGACCAGAGGTGCGAGCAAAACTCTGTCAGTCACGGCGATAGCTGTACCGGGGTCGTCGTCCATGGGTGCCTCGCCTAACATCGCCACGGATGGAACGACCGGTGAGGTGTTTTTTCTTTCCTTTGAGGTGTTGTTGTTTTCCTGCGAGTCAGAACCTGTGAAAACATCCGCCTGCAGCATCTTCGTCTCATGTGGCGGCGTCTCGGCCAAACACGGTGTTGCTGCCCGTGTCGCCTGAAAATCACGCACGGACTGTTTGATGCCCTCGACGTCCTGCTGAAGAGCGCAGATCATGTTCATCATGTTCCTCATCTCAGTCATCATCGGTAGGAAAGCGTTTTGCATCGCTGCCTGAAGTTGTGATGGAAATTGCATTGTTTCCTCTGAGCCCATCTTCCAAATTAGTAACGAGTTCTTAAAATTACTAACTCTTCCAGAAACAACCTTACCTGTAGACTTATTAAAGAATTAGTTACAGGGAAGATTGGCTTTTGAATGAATATTTTGGGCAAAATTGTTTAGTAATGCCAAAAATAACATTCTCTTTTGACCTACCCAAGATGGCGGGTCGAGCTACGTGTCGGGTTACCTAAGAAGGCGGAGTGTTGCGCATGCGCCGTCCGTCACTCGGCGGTTATCCCGGTAGCAAATCCGATTCTACACACCGGAGTGTTTTACAAGAATCACCGCTAATTGAACCGACTGTACTTTGTACCGGAAGGTTTAGCGGATTTCAGGACGCAGAATCGCTGCGCCGGAACGGTTTGACAGCTTTTCCGGACGCGTTCCCAAGTCTAAACCGGGGTGTTTAGTTAGCTCTTCGGCTAATGCTAGCTAGTGTCTGGAGCGACCAGAGCCAAAAATTGCCCGATTAACCCAAACGTCTTTAGCGACGAGGTAATTAAGGACTTTAGCGTCTGCACTCTGGTGTGCAGATGCGGTCTGCGGTCTCTAACGACAGCTTACAAATGATAATATTAGCAAGTTAAGCTAACTATTATGCTATGCTAGCGAGGTTACCGGAAAAGGAAAGGCGTTGATCAGGCGCCCTCCGAACGGAAGTAATTCCGACGGGGATTAATATCTCCGATTTTGCAAAAATGGTCACACAGTGTCACAAACACAGCGACAAACAATAAAACAGATAGTTTTCAACGTACCAAGACAGGAAAAATACACCTTCATATGTAGGCCTCAAGACGGCCGCTAGCCATGTCAGCTTTAAGGTGTTTTGATGAAACAGCACCTCCTGTGGAGGGTGATGAATGTGCAACCCCCCTTCAAGATAAAAGCTGTCTCAAGCTGAATGAGGAAAAGCTCGCTTTTTCCTTTTTTTTCTGAACTCACACTGAACTAAAATCCCATATATGTCTCAAAATCGGCACAAAGTGTAATAAACTGTGCAGATATCAGGCTAAGCTCGCCATTTGTAGTGATGTGTAGTGGTATTTTTTACACTGTAATTAGATCTAAGTATTATAATCAGAAGTGGTTGTTTTTATCATCAGGGAGTTTACTTAAACACTCTGTATTGATTGAGAGACAAGAAAAGAGAGAGTTGGGATCGTTTAAGAATCTTTAATTTCTATAATTATAAATTCTTACAATCTACCAGGACTATCTCAATGATGGATGCATATGGATGTTTTGTGTTGGTGTGTGTGTGTGTGTGTGTTGTTCAGAATCTCTAGGCTGACGTAGCGAATCTGGTTGCTACCACGAGGCTTCAGAAGCTGATGACATGAGCCGCCATTTTGTGCCGTGACCACGTACCCTGTGGAACCTCCCGTGTAGATCAGGAAATGCCAGGTCCTGGGACCCTCGGATGTACTGGAGCTGGTGGAACAGCGGTCGCAGCACTACAAAGCCCGTCTGAGGATAGCTCCGGTAGCAGTCGGCAGGCGTCAGCAAGTTCACTCTTATTTTGAAGGAACGTCGTCTTGTTGGTTCAAACGACGGAAATCTCCAGCTTGACAGTTCTCAGCTTAAAATAGAAAGTACAGCTGGCCAGCCTGTACTTCTCTTTTGGCGGTGTTGGATTGAGAGCTGGTTGAAAACAATGTTGAGAGTATGATGTAACTCCTTGGAGCTCGGATCAAACAGAGCTGAGGTTAAAATGGAACTGAGTATAAAATGGCGTTGCCTTGTTTTATATCTCCCAGTTGCTTACAAATCTTAGTAAACCGGATTGGACGGCTTTCATTAAACAACCCAGATTCTGCCCTACGACAGACGAAAGTTCTGATTGGTTGAGAATAATGTGTCATGCGTTTCCATGGTAATGTAGATCAGTCTGTCTGGTGCAGCCCTGTTTATTCATTAAACACATAACTCATGACATCTTTATTTCACAGATCATTCACCTGATTATTAATGATCAACATATGCTTTGATTAGCTTATCACAAATAAAGTACTTTGATTAATTAATGAAAAGCATTCTTCTTCTCTTCTTCTGTCTCTTCTCCTGGAATGTAAACATACTGAACCAAGCGTCCGACCTTGGCGATGTTACTGTGTGAAGGGGCAGCTGTTAAGGGCAGACAATTATAATATTCATAACGCTACACAAGTCAAGTCAAGTCTTCATCGTGTCAAGTCAAGTCAAGTCTACGTGTCAAGTCAAGTCTACGTGTCAAGTCAAGTCTACGTGTCAAAGTCAAGTCTACGTGTCCAAGTCAAGTCTACGTGCCCAAGTCAAGTCTACGTGCCCAAGTCAAGTCTACGTGCCCAAGTCAAGTCTACGTGTCCAAGTCAAGTCTACGTGTCCAAGTCCCTGTGCCAAGTGTTCGAGTCCCAAGTCTTCGAGTCCGAGTTTCCCTGGTCTAAGTTTGTGGACACGTCTGTTGGTCGTAAGACGGAGTGCCGCCTACTCCTAGAGGCCCCTGCTCCGCAGCCCTGGACTGTGTTTGTTCCCTGGTCTCGTCTTCCGTGTTCCCTGGTCTTGTGTGCCCTAGTCTGGCCTTCGTTCGTCCCTGTGTCTCCTGTGCTCTGTGGCTTGTGGGCGTCTGGTATCCACCCCTTAAGGGGGGGGGGGGGGGGGGGGGGACTGTCATGATCCGCCCCAGCCTCCCTGACTGTGTCTCTCCTGCCCTGATTAGCCTAATTGTTCTCACCTGTCCCTGATTACTCTGCCCATGTGTTCCTGATTCCCTTGTGTATTTATACCTCCCTCCGTGTTGCTGTCTTTGTCGGTTCATTGTCGCTTGTGCATGTTCGCTCGTCCTGTTGCTCCCGTCCTACAAATAAACATCTTTTTATTTTTTCATCCGTCTGCCTGCTCTTCTGCCTCCGGAAACCCACCACCACACATGGTCTGCCATCTCCACCCGCAGAACATGACAACAGGGGGTAGCCTATAAAGATTCTAAACCCTCTAAAAACCCATTTAGGACACGTTAAAATATATGTGAGCAAAGATCTTTCTTGGCAAACCCCTGTGGGGTCACCATGGAAACCACGGACAAATCGTGGTGGGACCCATACAGCTTGCTCATATATATTCCATATGGGGTGTGCTGCTTGGGGTGAGTTCATGAATGTTAAGTGACAGTGTGACGTAGGTCTGTACGTGCGTGCATGCATGTGTGTGTGTATTTTAAATCTTGATATTGTATGTCTTCTCACCTTCTTTATGGGTGCTGTCTTTAAGTGAGTGCAGTGACAATGTTGTTGTACATCTGCACAATGACATGATGCTGTCACTGGGCAACACATCTTTGAACTCTTTCCAAATATTCTGCGTTGGATTGAGGTCTGTAGATTAACTAGGCTACTCCAGTCCCTTGAAGTGCTTTTAGTCACTCCCTTGTTGCCCAAAGGGTGTGTTTGGGATCATTGTCATGGTGGAAAATCCAGCCACATTTAAACTTCAGTGATCTCATTGATGGAACACATTTTTTGCCCAAAATCCCATGAAACATGGTCTCATTCATCCATTCTTTAATAGGGATCTGTTGTCTTGTCCACTTTGCAGAAAAGAAGTCCAAAAGCATAATGTTTTCATCCCCAGCTTCACAGTGGGTATGGTGTTCTTGGTGGGACAACTCAGCATTCCTCCCCTCTCCAAATGCAGCAAATGGTGTTATACAAAAGAGGTCTATGTCCTGGATTAAACAGGGGGACAGCGGTGAGACCATGGAGTAAAGCCTCCGTACGGCTTCAAGGAGATTCTGGTCCACCATCTGGCATCTCAGGAGCGGAAAGCAGTGCACTACCAACATTACTCACCTCAACGTAGGATAATGTGGATTGTTGGCCGGAGTACTTCAAAGACCCCCTCAATCCCACCAGCACTTTCTCCAGTGAGAGAGCGGAGTCTGGGGACTTTGGGTTAGGCTCTCCAATCTCTGAAGCCAACTCCTTGGGGCAAGGCCCCAGGGGTGGATAAGATCCGAGTTCCTTAACGCATAATGTGGGGCTGTGTTGGTTTAAGCTGCTCTGCAATATTGAGTAAATATTGGGGGCAGTTCCACTGGATTGGTAGACCAGGGTGGTGGTGCCCCTATTTAAAAAGGGGACTGCAGTGAGTGTTCCAACTACAGAGGGATCACAATCTTCAGCCTCAATGTTAAAGTCTACTTAGGGGTTCTGGAGAGGGGGGTCCATTGTATTGTCGAACCTCAGATTGTAGAAAGAATGCCACGAGTATGTTCAGCTGTTATATCTGCCAAAGGTGGCTACTTTGATGAGTCAAACATTTAGAATACATTTTGGTCTATAAATTGATTCCATGATTTATTTTTTAACTCCAATTGCTTATTTGCGCTATGCTTTCATTTCAGAGTGCAATGTGGCATTCAACTGCACAATTTCCAATAAAAAAGGAAATGTTTTATATATATATAGAGAGAGAGAGAGAGAGAGAGAGAGAGAGAGAGAGAGAGAGAGAGAGAGAGAGAGAGAGAGAGAGAGAGAGAGAGAGAGAGAGAGAGAGAGAGAGAGGGGTGTGTGTGTGTGTGTGTGTGTGTGTGTGTGTGTGTGTGTGTGTGTGTGTGTGTGTGTGTGTGTGTGTGTGTGTGTGTGTGTGTGTGTGTGTGTGTTATCTAGTTTACAAAATATGTTTTCTTTTATTGTCAAGTGTATTGCAATATCCCATATTACTATGCACATTTCCCTAATATCATAAAATAATTACAATATCCACATTTGTTTGTGTGTTAGAAAAGTCAGAGGGAGCAAGTTATGTGGCAAGCTCATCACTGTGCAGGGTAATAAGGTCATATATCCCCTGGGCACATTTTCCAGCAAATGTGCACAAACACAAATACACACATATGAGCGTACACACAAACACACACCACTCCACTGTCCTGGCCTTATGTTGCAGAATCCAAACCAATCGAGTCAATTGCCAGAAAACATGACATGACCTTTCAGATTCACTGAGCATCAACTGTGAGTGGGACTGGCGTGCTTTCCGTTTCAGCGCACCCTCTGCCCCTCCCGTCCACTCCGCCACCCCCAGGGCACAGAACCTTCCACAAATAATTACTCTCGCTGAAGTCTGTACTCCACAAGACACAGCTAGGAAAAAATTAAATAAAACTTGACTCTGATTTTGACCCATAGTTAAGGTACTCTCACTAGTAAAACATCCCTCACAGGGGTTTGATTATTTGAACAACTCAGTCACTCTGAACCGAGGATGAGTAAGGTCAAGTTTATATTTGGACATATGTTTATAACGGACTTTATATTTATTTACAGGATATCAGGAAAACAAAAGTCAAACTTTATGTAAAATGTTTTGTTACAGAAATGCACACTTACTTTTTTAGCCCAAAATCTGATTTGCTAAAAGTTCCCTTTGCCAGTGTTCTGACACAATATTAAATGAGAAAATAGTAAAAATAAGAATAAAAATAACATCCTCAGCACAGCTGCAGCTTTTAATGAAAGAATAAATGAATGAGATTAAGAATTTGAGTAGATGGGTGTGTTCCTGAATAATATTACACTAAAACAAACCATTCATATATTAAAGATAAATGACTACCACCTACAGGTTGAGAAGAGTCTGTTGTCCATTCACTTTTATATACAGGATGCATGATGCTTAAAACTAAATCTTAATTAACAAAGTACCACACTCCATCAAGTGGGTAAACACTGTTGTGGACACATTTTTTAAACTAACTTCAACATATTAAGGCATTGCTTAGTTATCCTAAAAATTTACAGTTCAGCTACAACATCATGAAGGAAGAAAGAAAAGAAAAGCTAAAGTTTCCATCAGCCATTCCTGTTTTTTTAAAGCACAGTAACTCAACAGAAAAGACTTCCTTGGGTCATGTGCGGTGACCGTCGCCAATCCTCACCCCCATAAACAAAGACAGAAAAGCCACTTTTATAAAACTCTTCAAATCGGAGATGCCTTCCAGCCATTTTGGTGCACAGGAACGTGCGGTTGGATTTGCGTCATCGTTGGAACGTCTCTGAGTCGTCAAGCTAAGTAGCAACCGATACATAATGAATAAATCTGGAGACATGCATCAAACTCTCATTTAGTCCCTGTTGATGATAATAGTTTCCACTTTCCTTCTCTTGCTGTACATTACAGCTGTTAGGTATCATTGTTTTCATTTTTTGATGCTAGTTCCCGAATGCCATCTTTTCCTTTTCATTGGTTGTGTTTGTAATCAGCCCACTTCACGACTGTGTCCACATTCTACTGATTTAGCCACACCATTCACACAAATACAATATAACACACGTGCATTCAAATTCCTGTTGCATTTTCTACAATTTAGCTTCATAAAAGCCTGAAAGTCTGTCATTTTAAAAGATAAAAATTCCAAAATGGAATGTAAACATGTAACATGTAAACATGTAACATGTAAACAAAAAAAAACCTGCATAGGTATTGCAAAAATATGTTTACAGGCTACTTGATTTTGTGCATTCATTTAGAAAGGGAGATTGCACTTATTTTATGCATGGCGCTGATGAGAATGCTATAAAGGGTAAAAAGACAAACCAAAAGATACACAGCAGACAGCTCTGAAATGTTTTTTTTTTGTATCGCATGCTAAAAACTGTTTCTGCTGCGCTAAGGAAAGTGCAGAGCTGTGCAAAGACCAGCACATGATAAAGCTTGATGTGGTATACATTGAATTTTGTTGAACTTCGACCAACAACAATGACATAAAGACACTGTCAAAATAGATCCTTCACCAGACGGAGATTCTCCTGCTACTCTCTCAGTCATCTGATCTTATAAACACAGAAGCTGCCTGCTTCATTTTTTACTCTCACAAGCAGGGATAACATCCTACAACAACTTTTAAATTTTTATATGAAGGGACACAAAAGTGATTTCACATCAAACAGTCATCGTCGTCTTCCGACGTCCCTCCCGAATGTCCAAGCTCCTCACCCTATCTCTAAGGCTGAGCCCGGCCACCCTACGGAGGAAACTCATTCCGGCCGCTTGTATCCGCGATCTCGTTCTTTCGGTCATCCATGTCCCAAAAACCAGTTTTCTTGTCCGTCACATCTAACAGTGACATATTAAAACCTGAAGCTTTCTTGTCTCTCCAAAATTATTCATCACCCATCATTTTGAAAAGCCCACCTATTTCGAGCTGAACTCACTGGAAATCTGTAGAAATCCGATGTCAGGGGTTAGCTTGGTGCAACCCCCTTTACACCCCGCACATCTTGTAGTACCTAAAGTATGCTCTTTTGGATATTTCGGGATGCCAAAAAAAAATCACGTAATGCTTGGAAAAGAAAACAAAACAAAAATTCAACATACAAGTAATTTCTGCTAAGTTTGGGTGTCTTAAGAGGCAATACTTCAACAGAGATTAAACATGTCTGATAACCATTTCAGAATTTAATTACAGATACATGCTATCATACAGATACATTGATATCCATGATACATTCAAAAGTATCTATACAGGGTAGGAAAGAAAAAAATGACAAATTGTTTTCTCTAATTCTGGAGTGTTTAATATCAAGGGTCAATCTATGAGGTTGAAACACTGAGTGGACCAATTCCTGGTTTGTACACCATTCTGCCTGGCAGCGCCTGGTAATGTCATGGATCACTGAGGATTACCACAAATGACAATCAGCAGTGAATGTAAATGCACAACATCCCATTTTCAAGAAAGATAGGACGCTGGACAAAATGTCAAGAACAATGAAATGCAATGATTTGAAATTTAGTCTTTGTGCATTGTGATTAGTGAAACTTGTAGCATCTTTACTTCTAAAAGATCCACTTGAGATGTTTATACTGATATTATTGGGACACCTGTGTGAGATGTGTCCCATGTTTACAAAGCTTACCAATTTGTGTTGCACTATTGCAGTTTGTCGTCGTCGTCGTCTCCCTCCGCTTATCCGGGTCCGGGTCGCGGGGGCAGCATCCCAACTAGGGAGCTCCAGACAGTCCTCTCCCCGGCCTTCTCCACCAGCTCCTCCGGCAGGACCCCAAGGCGTTCCCGGACCAGATTCGAGATGTAACCTCTCCAACGTGTCCTGGGTCGACCCGGGGGCCTCCCCAGGGAGGCGTCCAGGAGGCATCCTGACCAGATGCCCAAACCACCTCAAATGACTCCTTTCGAACCGGAGGAGCAGCGGTTCTACTCCGAGTCCCTCCCGAATGTCCGAGCTCCTCACCCTATCTCTAAGGCTGAGCCCGGCCACCCTACGGAGGAAACTCATTCCGGCCGCTTACATCCGCAATCTCGTTCTTTCGGTCATTACCCAAAGCTCATGACCATAGGTGAGGATTGGGACGTAAATCGACCGGTAAATCGAGAGCCTGGCTTTCTGGCTCAGCTCCCTCTTCACCACGACAGATCGGCTCAGCGTCCGCATCACTGCAGATGCCAAACCAATCTGCCTGTCGATCTCCCGATCCCTCCTACCCTCACTCGTGAACAAGACCCCGAGATACTTAAACTCCTCCACTTGAGGTAAGACCTCTTCCCCAACCCGGAGTTGGCAAGCCACCCTTTTTCTGTCGAGAACCATGGTCTCAGATGTAGTGGAATATTGTTGTATATTCTTACACTTTTTATTAGGTCCAGATATTATAATCAGAAGAGGTTGTTTTTACTTCAGGGAGTTTTATTTAAACACTTTGTATTGACTTAGAGACAAGAACAGAGAGAGTTGGGATCGTTTAAGAATCTTTAATTTCTATAATTATAAATTCAAACAATCATCCAGGACTAACTCTCTATGACAGATGCATATGGATTTGAATGTTGAAGTGTTGGTGTGTGTGTGTGTGTTCAGAATCTCCAGGCTGAGGCAGGCGGACCTGAGTGTCGGATGTTTTGACTAGGAACCACGAGGGCTTCAGAAGCTCATGACATGAAACGTCATCTTGCCGAGTCTACGTACCGTGTGGAGTCTCCCGTGGTCAGATCAGGAATGTCAGGTCCTCGGACCTCCTTGGTACTGGACTGATGAAACAGTGTTGCAGCATGACAAAACCCGTCTACGGATAGCTCCCGGCAGTAGTGGCAGGTCTCAGCGCGTTCAGCTTTTATTTTGAAGGAACCGTCGTCTTGTTGTTCAAACGACAGAATTTCCAGCTTGACAGTTCTCAGCTTAAAAATAGAAAAATACAGCTGGCCAGTCTGTAATCTCCTTTAGCGATGATGATTTGAGAGCTGGTTGAAACTACGTTGAGTCTATGATGTAACTCCATTGGAGCTGAGATGGAACTCAGATGGAACTCAGATGGAACTCAGATGGAACTGAACTTAAAATGGCGTTGCTCTGTTTTATTAACTTAGTTGTTTATAATTCTTAGCCAATCGGAGTGGACAGATTAAATAAACACTACCTCACTCTGCCCCGCAACAGACCGGAGGTTCTGATTGGAATGAGCAGACAATGTGTCATGTGTTTACCTTGTGTGAATCAGAGTGTCTGACATAGTTAGTCCTGTTATTCAATAAACACATAAATCATTACATTGATTTCACAGATCAATCACTTGATTATTATTGACTAACATTTGTTTTGATTAGCTTTATTAGAAATAAAGTTCTTTGATTAATTAATGAAAAGCGTTCTTCGTCCTTCTTCTGTCTTCTCTCCTGGAATGTAAACACCAAAGCAAGCGCACGACCTTGGCGATTCATGCACACTGACACTGTGTTAAAAGGGCAGCTGTTATGGGCAGAAAATAGCATCTTCATAACGCTACACAGATTTGGAGGTGCTGATCCTCATCCCAGCCGCTTCACACTCGGCCGCGAACCTACCCAGCAAGAGCTGAAGGTCAGAGCTGGATGAAGCTAGGAGGACCACATCATCCGCAAAAAGCAGAGACGGAATTCTCCTGCCACCAAACTCGACACACTCCACACCACGGCTGCGCCTAGAATTTCTGTCCATAAAGGTAATTAACAGAACCGGTGACAAAGGGCAGCCCTGGCGGAGTCCAACCCTCACTGGGAACAGGTCCGACTTACTACCGGCTATGCGGACCAAACTCACGCTCCTCTGGTAAAGGGACTGAATGGCCCTTAACAGAAAGCCACCCACCCCATACTCCTGGAGTGTCCCCCACAGGGTGCCCCTGGGGACACGGTCATAAGCCTTCTCCAAATCCACAAAACACATGTGGATTGGTTGGGCAAACTCCCATGCCCCCTCCATCACCCTTGCAAGGGTATAGAGCTGGTCCACAGTTCCATGGCCAGGATGAAAACTACATTGCTCCTCCTCAATCTGAGATTCAACTATCAGTCGGACCCTCCTCTCCAGTACCTTGGAGTAGACCTTTCAAGGGAGGCTGAGGAGTGTAATCCCCCTATATATGGAACACACCCTCAGGTCACCCTTCTTAAAGATGGGGACCACCACCCCGGTCTGCCACTCCACAGGAACTGCCCCCGATGACCACGCAATGTTGCAGAGACGTGTCATCCATGACAGCTCTACAACATCCATAGCCTTGAGATACCCACGACGAACCTCATCCGCCCCCAGGGCTCCACCTGCTGTGTAGTTGTTTGATTACCTCAGCAACTTCTGCCCCCGAGATTGGACAGTCCATCCCCAAGTCTCCCGGCTCTGGTTCCTCCTCGGAATGTGCATAGGTGGGATTGAGGAGCTCCTCAAAGTATTCCATCCACCGTCCGACTACAGCCCAGTTGACGTCAGCAGCTCCCCATCCCCACTGTAAACAGTGTGAGCGAGTTGCTGCCTTCCTCTCCTGAGGCGCCGGACAGTTTGCCAGAACCTCTTTGGAGCCGATCGATAGTCTTTCTCCATGGCCTCACCAAACTCCTCCCACGCCCAAGATTTTGCCTCGGCAACTGCCACTGCTGCACCCTGCTTGGGTATCCGGTACCTGTCTGCTGCCTCCGGAGACCCACAGACCAGCCACGCCCTGTAGGCCTCCTTCTTCAGCCTGACGGCTCCCCGAACCTTTGGTGTTCACAAGCTGGTACGGGGGTTGCCACCACGACTGGCACCGGCCACCTTGCGACCACAGCTAGCAAGAGCAGCCTAAACAATTGCAGAGTGGAACAAGGCCCACTCTGAGTCAATGTCCCCCACTGCTCTCGGGACATGGTCAAAGCTCTGCCGGAGGTGGGAGTTGAAGAACGTCTTAACAGGTTCTTCTGCCAGGTGTTCCCAGCAGACCCTCACTATGTGTTTGGGTCTGCCAGGTCTACGCGGCATCTTCCCCTGCCATCTGATCCAACTCACCACCAGGTGGTGATCAGTTGACAGCTCCACTCCTCTCTTCACTCGGGTGTCCAAAACATACGACCGCAGGTCAGATGATATGACTACAAAGTCTATCATCGACCTGCGACCTAGGCTGCCCTGATACCAAGTGTACCGATGGGCATCCTTATGTTCGAACATGGTGTTCGTTATGGCCAAACTGCGGCTTGCACAGAAGTCCAATAATGAAACACCACTCGAGTTCAGATCAGGCGGGCCGTTCCTCCCAATCACACCCCTCCAAGTCAAGCTGTCATTGCCCATGTGAGCATTGAAGTCCCCCAGCAGGACAATGGGGTCCCCTGATGGAGCACTATCTAGCACTCGTCCCAGGGACTCCAAAAAGGGTGGGTAATCTGAGCTGATATTTGGCCCATAAGCACAAACAACAGTCAGGACCCGTTCTCCGACCCGAAGGCGCAGGGAAGCTACCCTCTCGTCCCCCGGGGTAAACCCCAACACACAGGCAGAGAGTCTTGGGGCTAACAAAAAGCCAACCCCAGCCCTCCGCCTCTCCCCCGGAGCAACTCCAGCAAAGGAGAGTGTCCAACCCCTCTCAAGAACTTGGGTTCCAGACCCAATGCTATGTGTCGAGGTGAGTCCGACTGTATCTAGCCGGTACCGCTCAACCTCTGCCACAAGCTCCTTCTCCTTCCCCGCCAGCGAGGTGACATTCCATGTCCCAAAAATCCAATTTTCTTGTCCGGGGATCGGACCGCCAAGACTCCCGCCTTGGTCTGTCACCCGATCCACATTGCACCGGACCCTTCATGTTCCTCCTGTGGGAACTATTGCAATTTGCTTGCACAAAATGTTAAGATTAGCATGAAAATGATCAAGTTTATTTTAAGTGCATGACAATAGGGTAATCTATACTTGACATCACTGTGCAAGGACTTCTGGGTAGGGTCTAGAGCTGGGTATCGATTCATTTCAAGAATCGATTGGATTCTGATTCTCAAGAATTAGAATTAATTATCATGACTTGATTTGGTTTGATTTGATTTGATTTGATTTGATTTGATTCGATTCGATTCGATTTGATTCGATATATCGGGTCAGCGAACTCTTCTTTTTTGCAGTTACCTTAATTACATGACTATGTAGTTGTGTCTTATATTAACACTATTAACATACAACAACAAATTATTGACATATTGGCAATTTAAAATGGCTGTATGGCCCAATCCTTCTCTCAGAATTGTGCTTTTCACAAATATGCTGTGAGGCAGAATTAGCAAACAGATCCGGGACAGCCAACAGAGGAAGTAAGAAGTATCAATATCTGCTTCAGTGGACTGCTGTTGGAATGTAAAGCCCTTCGCTGCCAGCGTTTCTCACAGTTTTTACTGTTTTTTTTAGAGTCACAGAACGTTGCGCCCTAGAATGTGTCATGTTTGGGTGTAAACTTTTGACCCACGACATGTAGAATCACCACGGGAGACAGAAGGTAAGGAAAAAGTTATTTATTGTGCTTGGTTAAGGTGTATGAGGAGATCTAAGGTCCGAGGCTCCAGTAGATTCTGAAGTGGAAACAGATATGAGTATAAT
>SSNQ01034754.1:2219832-2239449 GCA_006942095.1 Nothobranchius kuhntae
AAGTTGCTGCCTTCCTCTCCTGAGGCACCGGACAGTTTGCCAGAACCTCTTTGGAGCTGAAAGATTGTCTTTCTCCATGACCTCACCAAACTCCTCCCAAGCCCGAGATTTTGCCTCGGCAACTGCCACTGCTGCACCCCGCTTGGCTATCCGGTACCTGTCTGCTGCCTCCGGAGACCCACAGACCAGCCACGCCCTGTAGGCTTCCTTCTTCAGCCTGACGGCTCCCCGAACCTCTGGTGTCCACCAGCGGGTACGGAGGTTGCCACCACGACTGGCACCGGCCACCTTGCGACCACAGCTAGCAACAATTGCCTCAACAATCACAGAGTGGAACAAGGCCCGCTTGGAGTCAATGACCCCACTGCTCTCGGGACGTGGTCAAAGCTCTGCCGGAGGTGGGAGTTGAAGACCGTCTCAACAGGTTCTTCTGCCAGGCGTTCCCAGCAGACTCTCACTATGCGTTTGGGTCTGCCAGGTCTACGCGGCATCTTCCCCTGCCATCTGATCCAACTCACCACCAGGTGGTGATCAGTTGACAGCTCCACTCCTCTCTTCACTCGGGTGTCCAAAACATACGACCGCAGGTCAGATGATATGACTACAAAGTCTATCATCGACCTGCGACCTAGGCTGCCCTGATACCAAGTGTACCGATGGGCATCCTTATGTTTGAACATGGTGTTTGTTATGGCCAAACTGCGGCTTGCACACAAGTCCAATAACGAAACACCACTCGAGTTCAGATCAGGCGGGCTGTTCCTCCCAATCACACCCCTCCAGGTCAAGCTGTCATTGCCCACGTGAGCATGTAAGTCCCCCAGCAGGACAATGGGGTCCCCTGATGGAGCACTATCTAGCACTCGTCCCAGGGACTCCAAAAAGGGTGGGTAATCTGAGCTGATATTTGGCCCATAAGCACAAACAACAGTCAGGACCCGTTCCCCGACCCGAAGGCGCAGGGAAGCTACCCTCTCGTCCCCCGGGGTAAACCCCAACACACAGGCAGAGAGTCTTGGGGCTAACAAAAAGCCAACCCCAGCCCTCCGCCTCTCCCCCGGAGCAACTCCAGCAAAGGAGAGTGTCCAACCCCTCTCAAGAACTTGGGTTCCAGACCCAATGCTATGTGTCGAGGTGAGTCCGACTGTATCTAGCCGGTACCGCTCAACCTCTGCCACAAGCTCCTTCTCCTTCCCCGCCAGCGAGGTGACGTTCCATGTCCCAAAAATCCAATTTTCTTGTCCGGGGATCGGACCGCCAAGACTCCCGCCTTGGTCTGTCACCCGATCCACATTGCACCGGACCCTTCATGTTCCTCCTGTGGGAACTATTGCAATTTGCTTGCACAAAATGTTAAGATTAGCATGAAAATGATCAAGTTTATTTTAAGTGCATGACAATAGGGTAATCTATACTTGACATCACTGTGCAAGGACTTCTGGGTAGGGTCTAGAGCTGGGTATCGATTCATTTCAAGAATCGATTGGATTCTGATTCTCAAGAATTAGAATTAATTATCATGACTTGATTTGGTTTGATTTGATTTGATTCGATTCGATTCGATTCGATTCAATTTGATTCGATATATCGGGTCAGCAAACTCTTCTTTTTTGCAGTTACCTTAATTACATGACTATGTAGTTGTGTCTTATATTAACACTATTAACATACAACAACAAATTATTGACATATTGGCAATTTAAAATGGCTGTATGGCCCAATCCTTCTCTCAGAATTGTGCTTTTCACAAATATGCTGTGAGGCAGAATTAGCAAACAGATCCAGGACAGCCAACAGAGGAAGTAAGAAGTATCAATATCTGCTTCAGTGTACTGCTGTTGGAACGTAAAGCCCTTCGCTGCCAGCGTTTCTCACAGTTTTTACTGATTTTTTAGAGTCACATAACGTTGCGCCCTAGAATGTGTCATGTTTGGGTGTAAACTTTTGACCCACGACATGTAGAATCACCACGGGAGACAGAAGGTAAGGAAAAAGTTATTTATTGTGCTTGGTTAAGGTGTATGAGGAGATCTAAGGTCCGAGGCTCCAGTAGATTCTGAAGTGGAAACAGATATGAGTATAATAAAGTAAATTTGTAAATAGAGCCAAGTGAGAAGAGGCTTACTGTTTCCTGGATGTTTTGGGAGCTCAAGAGGAGGACAAGTCAGGTTTGGCTGAGTGGGATGGTTGAGAGACAGAGACGATGGCTGGGAGCTGAGCACGGGTGAACAGGAGTCCAAATTTGTCCAGACTGGCAGGTGAGCGGTGGAGAGCAGGCGGTCGGAGGTGAGTGGCGTGGCTGGCAGGCAGGGTTTATCCAGGGAGTTTTCTTGAAGAGGAGTGAGGTCTTAGTGGACGAGAAGAACCTGAGTGAGTCAGAGGAATAGGGCAGGTTAATACGGGGATCACTGAAAAACACAGGAAGCAAACAAATCTTGACACAGGAAAGAGCACAGGCTTGACACTACCCAATACTGATTAATCATCCGGCACTGGTGAGTTGTCACGCCGCTCCTTAAATCCTCTGACCACTGATGAGATGATCGGCAACAGTTGCTCTCTGGAACACGCCCACCTGCAACAGAGAGACTCAGATCCAGACAGAGGTCAGCTCAGCACAGACCATGACAGGATGATGTTGACGCCAAAACAACCAAAACAAAGCAGAGACTCACCTCTTACATCAGGAAGAATCTGTGCATTTCAAGCATTATCCGTTCTTTCATAATCCGTTGTTGAATTGTGATCTGCAGAAGCTTTTCCGGTTCACGCCTCACTTTTTTTACAGCAGCGGCCCAAAACGATCCCCTAACACATGGATTGTCTGCTTCCTGATCACGTGACGTGTGACGTATGCGGATGAAGCTCGGCTTTAGAGCTGAGATGTTTGTTCTCATGGTGCGGGGGCTTGTTCCGATGCCCACACAGTAAAAAAATGCAAATGGCTTTAGTTGTCAATGGCAGTGAATGAGTTAAAAAAACACATAAAGAATTCATCCAAAAGCTGTAGCTGCACACACACACACACACACATACACACACACACACACACACACATATTTTTTTTTATATTTATTTTGGCCTCACTCAAGACTCAAGCAATATTTTTTTTAATGTTCAATAATATTCAGCAATATTCAAGCAGATTGTTTTAGGCCTGAACATCTTCAGGGTTGAGTTTCCCTTGAAAGTAATGATCATTTGCTCCAGGAAGAGGTCCTTGTGTGGACCACAGATAGCTGGCATGCATAGAATTTAATGGCTTTTGTTTTTACATTCGCGCTACTTGTGTCATCATTAGCGGTGTTTCTAAATCCTGGACTGGATGAGTGAATGTGTTCATCAGAGAGACAATATTCTTCTTCTAAATCAGCCAGTCATTACCAGACAAAGAGAGTCAACAATGACCAGACCTGTCAGCATTTGTACGTTTTTCTCTATAATATTTGCCCTACGTGTGCTGTGTTTGTTCCTCCTCTCACCCTCTTCTGTAACCGAGGAGGTTTTCAAGCACTGAAAACTCAGAAACGTTCAATATAAACACAAGTGTTGCTCAGACTACTGAAGATAGACATCTCCACTAGCTTCTGGTGTAAAGTAGTAACTTCATGAGGAATCATAGTTGCAGCTGTGGTTCATTAAAGACAGCAATGACACTTGTTGCAATTTTGTGACTTTGAGGCTTAAAGGGTTAAATCGATCTTAGGATGAGCAAATCCATCCTCATTAATATTTATGAAAATCGTTTCAGAATCGGAGAATAGATTTTTTTCAACAGCCCTAGTAGGGTCATACAAAAAAATTGTATTTAACAGTAGAAAATATACACTTTCAGAGTTCTTGGGCATCAATGTGAAGGCATAAAATGGAGGAAGTTGTGTTGACGGAGAAAGACAAACCAAGAGCTTTTCTTGATAGCAACCCTGCTAATTATCTATTGCCAGAACTGAAGCGCTGCCTCACTTCCTCTACTTCCTGCATTACTCTACTCCCTCCTGGATAACTCCACATCTGAGAGTGTCACTATAGGACCAGCTGATCATTCCCGTATTTAGGACGTTTCTCTACGGGAAAATGTAAGGAGCAAATCTACTGCTTTTCTTAATCTGCCCCACACAGTGAACTCATTCGCTGCCAGCCGTTTCCTGATCGGTAAAGCCCTTCGCTGCCAGCGTTTCTCACTGTTTTTACTGTTTTTTTAAGAGTCACAGAACGTTGCGTGCTAGGATGATGTTGCCGCCAAATCAACCAAAACAAAGCGGAGACTCACCTCTTACATTAGGAAGAATCCGCGCGTTTCGAGCAGTATTTGTTCTTTCATAATCCGTTGTTGAATTGCGATCGGCAGAAGCTTTTCCAGTTCGCGCCTCACTTTTTTTACAGCAGCGGCCCAAAACAATCTCCTAACACATGGATTTTCTGCTTCATGATCACGTGACGTGTGACGTATGCAGATGAAAATCGGCTTTAGAGGCGAGATGTTTGTTCTCATGGTGCGGGGGCTTGTTCCAATGCCCACACAGTAAAAACATGTAAATGATTGGCAGTGAATGAGTTAAAATCTGCTCTTCTACATAAAAATTACTGCTGCTTTGCTTTTTCTGTCTTTAGCCTAACCTGTCTCCCTTTCCAGCTGTTTCATGTGGTCGTGGACGTTACCCGGCTCTGGAAAGTGGATAAAAAGTCCTCTTCAATGTGGGTATCTAGAGTCTGATTAGCACATCCCCCAGTAGAAGAGCTTAGTTCCTCGCTGCTTAAAAATCTTTAGGAGATGAAAAAGCAACTTTAGCCTGATCAGAGCAACTCAGACCCATATGAAACAATAATGAATGCCTGTTTGCATATATGACCCTGCATCCCAGAGTGCTTTGCGATGTTACGTCACAATCCATTTTTATCTACTGCAGAAAGCTCAGTTTGATTTCTAAGCAGCCTATTTAAAAGGCTATAAAATGGTAAATCATGCAAGAACTTGCTGATTAAATTCTTTTAATTGAATGCTTTGAAATGTTTTCATATTTTGAAATAATTTCCAGTATGTGCTAAAATGACCCATTAAAGAGTTAATGAAAGGCCAAAATATTATACTTGCAGCTTCAGGCTGGTGGACTGCAATGTTGGGACTTAGAAAAAATGTAGCTGACATACCTGGTGCTGCAGTCTGGTTCCAGCACGTTTCCTGCATGTTTTTGATCATGAACACAGCTGATTTGTTTAATTTAGTGATGAATCGCTCCTATGGAGGCTTGGGAGACATTTCAGCTGTTAGATTAAGGTGTTAAAAAGACAAATGCACAGGGAGGTGATAGGTTTTGCTTTGGGTTCTACAATTGGACACTAGGGGATGCTAAAAACAAGCCAAAACTGCCTGGCTCCCCTTTAAGGAACAAGCTGGCAAGTTGTCAGAGTCGTCAGGAGCAGAAGATTTTGTGGAGTCTTATTTTCTGATATGTGGACATCTAACTTTTGATTGGATAACAGCAACACAACTCCACAAATAACACAAGCCTGAAGGAGTTCTGCTGTGTGGTGGTTGCTACCACTAACGGTTAGCTTCTACTATCCGAGACATGCTCTGCTTTCTCTTGGATGCTATTTTCAATGTGATGTTGATCTGATTGGCTTATTTTTTCCCAGTTTTCATTACGGTATTTTTTTTAATGTATTTCTTATTATTTGTTGTTGTGAAGCTCCTCATGATTTTTATCTTTAGAGGCACTCTTCTTTCTCTAATGCAAGAAGCTTTTCCTTGTCTATTTTCTATCACTGGCTAATGCAGGAAATGGGGTAGAAGACTTTTTTTACATTCAGCCTGCAAGTGAAACTCAAAGTAACCTATCATATTTCAAAAATAACAAGTTAAAAATGTTTTCTGTGTGAAAATAATTGGCTAAGCTGTGTAAAGGCCAACATGTAGTTGATTAATTATTCCTCTGTACATCCATTAGTATTGAATTTGCTTCCATTTTTAGGAGATAAAACACAGGTTATGAGTACAAATAATATGAACATAAAGGTCAAATGTTTGATACCTGCTTTGGCTTTTGCTGTTGACTGTGATCAGTCTCATTGTGCTCTTGCTCTATAAATAGATTTAAAGCTTACTACAATGCTAGGTCAAGTACATTTAACCCTTAACATTTAGCCTATCCCACTGTCACATCTGTATCATCAAATTAAAGTCAGGCCACAACGCAGTTTCTTTTTTTTTTCTTTTTTGTCGCCTCTGAGAGCGTAAACCTCGTTGAAACCCAGCAGGGAGGCTCCACCGAGTCTCTTTTCATTCACCTCAAAATGAGAAGGGTAGAATGATATGGGGCCATAAGCCTTAATACAACAATCTTATTTCATGGAAGATAGTGCCCTCTGCCCCCTTTGTGTCTCTGAAGTTGATTTGAAGTCATGGTTTGTCCTTTTGGTATGATGTTGGGTCAGACCAATTTGCCACCTGGTGGGGTATGGGAAGTAGGGAGGTACATTTTTTAATTGCCAGGTCACTTGGTGAAGGGACAGAAGATCCTTTGGGCAGACTGTCTGTCTCTGTGTGAAGGAACTGCCATCGGAAATCCCTCACCTCATTATGAGAGAGGAAAGATTAATTGACCAGTTCATTGACTGGCAGCTTCAAGACTAGATCAACTTAGCAAAGGGACTCACCAATTAAGGCTGGACTACAGCACCTTTTTTGTACCAAGAGTAATCTTTTTTTCCTGTCATTAGTCTCTGGGGTCCTATAAAGAAGATCAAGGCTAAGTCGTCTTTTGTCCAAAGCACAAAAAAAAATTTAAAGCATGATTTAAACCCAATTCAGAGGCTTGATATTTACTTATTTAATTCACAAACAATTTAACAGAAATCTTTGAAATATTAAAAGCAGAACATTAATTTAGATAAGATCAGACAATTCAATCCAGGCATTCTGCAAATGAAAGAAAGGAAGATGCTGTAAAAGTTGTTGTCTTTCTTTTTTCTTGAGGCCTGAACAGTTTTTTCCACTGGTATAACCATACCCTAGAGCGAAAGTGCAGATCTGTTGAAGTGAGTTTCTGCTGAGAATGTTAATTGCTTACCTCATGCATAAAACTGCATAAATGACTTCAGTTTGGATACATTCCAAAGGCCAGGGTAGATCACTGTCATCGTGAAATGACTCCAGTCTAAAATATTCCAGGGCAGTTCGCACACGCGATCTTTCATTAATCGTTAAACTTTTGTCAGTTTTGCATTGCATGCCTGTTTTGCTAGAAGTATTACGATATTTTTTTGATAAAAGCCCCAGGCTTCACAAATAGAGTTACAGCTACATGCTGTTGCTCTTTGAATTAGCGCTCTCTGAAATAACTGCTTGGTTTGCTTCTTTTTTTTTAATACTGCATGTGTTTCAAGAAGTTGCAATGTGCTTTTATCTTAATTAATGGCAAACTAGCCATGAGCTTGTCAATCCTGTCAAAATGATATGTTTCTCCAAACTGAGGTTGGTTATAAAGAGCAGCAGGATGGATAAGCATAGAGCATAACCATCTCACATGACTGGTCATCAAAGGATCTCAACTATGCTTTTAAAAAGGTACATTGCTTTATTTTCCTACAGTTTTTGAAACCTATAAAATGTGACTCTAATTTGAGTGAAGGACGTCATAATCAATCAACCCAAAGTGTTAAAATGCATGGCATTTGAAACTGAGACTAAACATTTTTCAACAATAGCTGTAAGGGCATAAAAAGCTCATTTCTTTTTTCTTTTTTCATTCTTATCTATTAGAAAAGCATGATGGCAAACCAGGCCCAAAATGAGAGGCCGTAATGTCAAACCAACCATGTGCTAGTGTAAAACTAACCGGGGGGATGGCTATGGCATAACAACAAAGGTGTCTGAGATTCCCTGCCAACACCTGTCGGCTCCAGGGGAGGCTGCATCTGCAATAACAATACTCACTTTGACATAAAGCATACAACACATACATAGAAGCATACTCTAACACAAACACACACACACACACACACACTTTCTCACTTTGTCTTCTGTGCATGCATAAATGCTTTGGGGGATTTACAAAGTGCAAAAAAGATGTCATCATCACTCTCTTCAGGAAGCCATTACAGAAACGAAGCTAATTCACTCTGCAGATATCCTGTTTTGTTTTGGGGATTTTTTTTTCTGAAGGCTGTACATCCCCTGTGGGTGATCGGTAAAATTGGCTGACATTTTCCTGCCTCCAATTAACCTTGGCTTTGACTCTTAGTTTTGCTTGTCCTCTTCTATTGTCTTCTTGAAAAAGAGGGCAAAAAAAGGCACAGTTGGAAACTAAAGTAATGTTTCCCCAGTGTTGAAAATTTCTTTTTCTGGCCCTTTTTTCTTCTTTCCCAGTGGATGACCACAAAATAGAGACAAAATGTACTTCATCAAGAGGTCATGGCATTCTCCAAAGAAGGTTAATGCACTTCTCCTCTTCATTGTATTGTATAAACCAGCTTTTGAAACAAAAGACAAGTACCATTATGTAAACCACCATGTGATGTGATCATTCTGTTTTCTTGTTGGAAGTCAGAATTTATTTTTTCCTTTCTGATTTAATTTTTTTTAAAGTTAAGAAATGTGATTTAATCTTGACCTAAGTTGGTTTGTACAACTATAGTGATTTTTCTGAACTTACATTTTAGGCGAAACATTCACACCACACACACACGTGCTCCAACCCAATGCATCATTGACACTGCTTCTTCTGTGTTTTACTGTGGTTCATTCAGACATCATAGAGAGCCAGATTCTCTTTTTGAGAACTGAAAAAAAGACTAAAAATATGCACACCAACATATTCACTATTGATTATTAAAAAAAAGCCCTGCAATCTAAAAATAGCTAGCTTTTAGCCTCATACGATAATTCATGAAGCTGTGTGTTTGTGGGAGATTGGTAATGTCAACATTCACAGTTTTAGTGTTTTAACAAAACAGAGGCCTGCAATTTTTTAGGTTGAAGTGGTGAGTGACTTTAAAACCAAATTTACCTTGATGTTGGTCTTTTTTTTTCATTGTAGCATACCAGAAACTAGCCGTGTCCAACCTGCTTTCTATGCAAATTAGTAATGTTGTAAAGGAGAGGGAAAAAAATTAATAGGCAAGACATCTCTTTACAAGTCCCAATGCACTTCAGCCTGAGTAATATACAGGTCATTCACAAAAAATTAGCATATTGTGATAAAGTTCATTATTGTCTATATTGTACTGATAAACATTAGACTTTCATATATATTAGATTCATTGCACACAACTGAAGTAGTTCAAGCCTTTTATTGTTTCTAATATTGATAATTTTGGCATACAGCTCATGAAAACCCCAAATTCCTATCTCAAAAAATTAGCATATCACGATAAGGTTCTCTAAACGAGCTATTAACCTAATCATCTGAATCAACTAATAACTCTAAACACTTGCAAAAGATCCCTGAGGCTTTTAAAAACTCCCAGCCTGGTTCATTACTCAAACCACAATCATGGGTAAGACTGCCGACCTGACTGCTGTCCAGAAGGCCATCATTGACACCCTCAAGCAAGAGGGTAAGACACAGAAAGAAATTTCTGAATGAATAGGCTGTTCCCAGAATGCTGTATCAAAGCACCTCAGTGGGCAGTCTGTGGGAACGAAAAAGTGTGGCAGAAAACGCTGCACAACGAGAAGAGGTGACCGGGCCCTGAGGAAGATTGTGGCGAAGGACCGATTCCAGACCTTGGGGGACCTGCGGAAGCAGTGGACTGAATCTGGAGTAGAAACATCCAGAGCCACCGTGTACAGGCGTGTGCAGGAAATGGGCTACAGGTGCCGCATTCCCCAGGTCAAACCACTTTTGAACCAGAAACAGCGGCAGACGCGCCTGACCTGGGCAACAGAGAAGCAGCATGGGACTGTTGCTCAGTGGTCCAAAGTACTTTTTTTGGATGAAAGCAAATTTTGCATGTCATTCAGAAGTCAAGGTGCCAGCGTGTGGAGGAAGACCGGGCAGAGGGAAATACCAAAATGCCTGAAGTCCAGTGTCAAGTACCCACAGTCAGTGATGGTCTGGGGTGCCATGTCAGCTGCTGGTGTTGGTCCACTCTGTTTTATCAAGGGCAGGGTCAATGCAACTAGCTATCAGGGGATTTTGGTGCACTTCATGCTTCCATCTGCTGAAAAGCTTTATGGGGATGAAGATTTCATTTTTCAGCACGACCTGGCACCTGCTCACAGTGCCAAAACCACTGGTAAATTGTTTACTGACCATGGTATTACTGTGCTCAATTGGCCTGCCAACTCTCCTGACCTGAACCCCATAGAGAATCTGTGGGATATTGTGAAGAGAATGTTGAGACGCAAGACCGAACACTCTGGATGAGCTTAAGGCCGCTATCGAAGCATCCTGGGCCTCCATTACACCTCAGCAGTGCCACAGGCTGATTGCCTCCATGCCACGCCGCATTGCAGCAGTCATTTCTGCAAAAGGATTCCCGACCCGAAGTATTGAGTGCATAACTGAACATAATTATTTGAAGGTTGACTTTTTTGTATTAAAAACACTTTTCTTTTATTGGTCGGATGAAATGTGCTAATTTTTTTAGATAGGAATTTTGGATTTTCATGAGCTGTACGCCAAAATCATCAATATTAGAAACAATAAAAGGCTTGAACTACTTCAGTTGTGTGTAATGAATCTAATATATATGAAAGTTTAATGTTTATCAGTACATTACAGAAAAAATGAACTTTATCACAATATGCAAATTTTTTGTGAAGGACCTGTATAACGCTGGAGGTGGTAATGCTAACCGCAGAACAACGCTAGGCCAAACTACTGCCAAATCTAGACCAACCAATTGCCATCGCTAGCCTGAACTGCTAAACCCCATTTTGGACAGAGTAGAAAAGCTAACCCTAACTAGCTAATTAAAATTTTACCTCTTTTAAGAATGTTTACATCCACTCACACCACAACCAAAATAGCCACAAATGTCCACTATGCACAACTCAGGCGGCAACAACAAGTAGTCATTGGAGCTCCGGTCTTGGATCCAAACCATTTGTAATGCTCATTTTGTCCATATACTGGTCCCTGGCTTCCCCCTTTAAAGCTTCTTTCTGGAGTATTTCTCTTATCCGATGGCATACCTGGTGGCTGACAAGCATATCACACAAAAAGTCTGTTGTTCTGTTATTTTAAGACGGCGACTTCATGTTTCTGTTGATAAATGTGCTTCTGTAGTCGACAAACAGAGCTAAAACATGTTGTTTTATGAGTATTATTCTCATGTCATGTTGTGTTCTCATATATTTATATTTTAGAGACTTACTTGTTCGTGAAAAGTTCATCAACTCTGCATCAGCCGAGGTATTCCATAAATTTGAAGCAAGTAAGCAGTAGTCTAACGCTATTGGTTAGTTTTGGTCAGTGCTCAGGATCCTATTGCATGGAGCTCTGTGGAGCAGGGGCGTGCGTAGCAAAAAAAAATAAAAAATAAAAAAAGATGTATTGCTTACATTATATCACAGTACATGATAAGATAATTACTTTTACGGATTTTTGACTAATCATACATAATTTCTGAAAGGGGAAAACTCCGGAAAGCTGCTTTAACATATCCCTGTATATACCTATTTTGGGAATTTAACATGTACTGTTTGTTTCCAAAATGTTCCGGAGGAGGTGGGGGACATTGAGTCTGAATGGACCCTGTTCTGTGCCTCCATTGTTGAGGCGGCCGACCGGAGCTGCGGCCGCAGGATCGTCTGTGCCTGTCGTGGTGGCAACCCCCGAACCCGCTGGTGGACACTGGCGGTTAGGGATGCTGTCAAGCTGAAGAAAGAGTCCTATCAGTTCTTTTTGGCCTGTGGGACTCCAGAGGCAGCTGACGGGTACCAGCAGTCCAAGCGGAACGTGGCTTGGGTGGTCGCCAAGGCAAAAACCCGGGCATGGGAGGAGTTCAGCGAGACCATGGAGCCAGACTTCCGTACGGCTTCAAGGAGATTCTGGTCCACCATCCGGCACCTCAGGGGGGGAAAGCAGTGGGATACCAACACTATCTATAATGGGGACGGTGTGCTGCTGACCTCTACTCAGGACGTTGTGGATCGGTGGGCAGAATACTTCGAAGACCTCCTCAATCCCACAGACACGTCTTCCAGTGAGGAAGCAGAGTCTGGGGACTTTGGGGTGGCCTCTCAAATCTCTGGTGCTGAGGTCACTGAGGTGGTTAAAAAGCTCCTCTGTGGCAAGGCTCTAGGAGTGGATCCGCCCAGAGTTCCTTAAGGCTCTGGATGTTGTGGGGCTGTGTTGGCTGGCAGACCGGGGTGGTGGTCCCCTTATTTAAAAAGGAGGACCACCGGGTGTGTTCCAACTACAAGGGGATCACACTCCTGAGCCTTCCTGGTAAGGTCTATTCAGGGGTTCTGGAGAGGAGGGTCCGTCAGATTGTTGAACCTCAGATTCAGGAGGAGCAATGTGGTTTTCGTCCTGGCCGTGGAACACTAGACCAGCTCTATACCCTTAGGGGGATCCTGGAGGGTGCGTGGGAATTTGCCCAACCAGTCTACTTGTGTTTTGCGGATTTGGAGAAGGCATTTGACCGTGTCCCTCAGGGGGCCCTGTGGGGGGTACTCTGGGAGTATGGGGTACCAGGCCCCCTGATACGGGCTGTTAGGACCCTGTATGACCGGTGTCAGAGCTTGGTCAGCATTGCCGGCAGTACGTCGGGCTCGTTCCCGGTGAGAGTTGGACTCCGCCAAGGCTGCCCTTTGTCACCAATTCTGTTCATAACCTTTATGGACAGGATTTCTACAGCCAAGGTGTGGAAGGCATCCGTTTTGGTGGCCTGAGGATCAGGTCTCTACATTTTGCAGATGATGTGGTCCTGTTGTTTTCATCAGAACATGATCTTCAGCTTTTGCTGGAGCGGTTTGCAGCCGAGTGTGAAGCAGCTGGGATGAGAATCAGCTCCTCTAAATCTGAGACCATGGTCTTGATTCGGAAAGGGTAGAATGCCTCCTCCGGGTCAGGGATGAGGTCCTGCCCCCAGTGGAGGAGTTTAAGTATCTCGGGGTCTTGTTCACGAGTGAGGGAAAACTGGAGTGTGAGATCGATAGGCGGATTGGTGCTGCATCTGCAGTGATGCGGGCATTATACCGGTCTGTTGTGGTGAAGAGAGAGCTGGATTCAGAAGGCGAAGCTCTCGGTGAAGCTCTCGATTTATTGGTCGGTCTACGCTCCTACCCTCACATGTGGTCATGAGCTTTGGGTAGTGACCGAAAGAACGAGATCGCGGATACAAGCAGCCGAAATGAGTTTTCTCCGAAGAGTTGCTGGGCTCTCCCTTAGAGATAGGGTGAGAAGCTCAGTCATTCGGGAGGGGCTCGGAGTAGACCCGCTGCTCCTCCACATTGAGAGGAGCCAGTTGAGGTGGCTCGGGCATCTGGTTAGGATGCCTCCTGGACGCCTCCCTGGTAAGGTTTTCTGGGCACGTCCAACCGGGAGGAGGCCTAAAGGTAGACCCAGGACACGTTGAAGAGACTATGTCTCTCACCTGGCCAGGGAACGCCTTGGGATTCCCACGGAGGAGCTGGCCCAAGTGGCTGGGGAGAGGGAAGTCTGGGCCTCTCACCTTAGGCTACTGCTCCTGGGACCCGACTCCAGATAAGCGGATGAAAATGGATTGATGGATGGATGGATGGATGTCTGTTTCTACTGTTTGTTTACACTCCTGAGGCCATCAACATGGCTGCCACATTGTTATATAGGATAAATAAATATTGAGTAAATATATCTTTGAACACTCTAGCCTTCCTCAGAGCACCGCAGATATTGGTGACGTCACTTTGATTAATGGAGAAGGAAGTGATGCCGCCAACACAAGGCTACAGTATTAGCCAATGCTTGTCAGCTTGAAAAGGATAAACAACGCTTTGCTGTATTTAGAAAACAACCAAGCAACGGAATTTGATGGAATGAATAGAATAAAAGAAATAAAAATATTTTTCCAAACGTAAAAATGCAGGGGCCGAGTCACGCTTCTAGTATGTTCTGAAAGGTCACCTAAAAGCAGTCATCTGAGGCAGTTCTGATAAAACTGGTACCAGCTACAAATACAGATGGCATCCTGATGTAGTACCATGCCCCAAATGTCCTAGCCCTGGTACACAGCTAGGAAGAGGTTATCCAGAGCCTCACATCTCATAGGACTGGAGTGTAGGCTCAACGTCAATTGCAGTAATGTAAACTGACACACTGGTGAGGGTGGTGACAGGGCAAGGTTATGTGTCACAGTTTGCTCATGGCCTGCATTAAGACCAGAGCTGCCAGACCTCTGTCTCATGCGAGGGGTCACCCTTAGGGTCTACTATCCAAATAAATAGGCCCAACTACATTTCCACTGCATCTATCAGCAAATTTCTGCCTCAGTCCTCAAGATGAAGCTTGTTGCCAGAAAAGTTTCTTCGAGCAAATCAGGCATTGACACAACATTACAAAAATGCAAGGACCTTTAAAGTCGTGTTATTAACACATATCTGTTGTCAAATTCTATCAAGAAAATATATTTTTCTTGAATGTATTAATAACTTGTTAGTTATTATTAGAACTATTCAGTGAAAGATCAGTTTTAAAAAATATATATACTGTAAAACACTGAAAGACGCAAGAATTAGTGTTAATTAATTTTTTTTTTGTCCAAACACCATTGCTATATTTTTCTTACTGCAAATGCCATAAAATTAAAAAAAAGATGACAGCATTGCTCTGCTGGTGTGGCTTTTTTAAACTTCATCTTTAACCAAAGTCAAGGGGTAAATTTGTGTTTGGTGTCCAAAGCTCCTAAATCTGGCTATACATACTGTATGTCATGTTCTGTGTCCCTTTAATCCCCAGCCCCTCCAGTTCCCACTCCAGGTTCTCCTTTTGTGTTTCATAGCGCCCTCTTGTGTCCTTTCTCTGCATCTCATTTATGGGTCTCCTGTGTTCCTTTAGTCTTCTCCAGTCACCTCTCTGCAGCCAGTCATCCCTCTGCAGTGTTTTTAGTTTCAGCTTTTCATTGTTATTAGTCTCTTTAATATGTTTTGTTCCACCAGTTTTTGTAGTTCTCCTTCCCTTTAGAATTTTAGTTATATGGTTGCTTTTCTGTGTTTAGGTTCACTCTTAGGTCATGTTAGTTTCTTCCCTGATTAGTCATTGCTTTCACCTGGTCCTCCCCCACACTCCACACACCTGCAGCTCATCTGCCTCCCATTATGCCCCAGTGTATTTAAGCCCTGTCTTGTCGGTCCATTGTCGTTGTCAGTGTTTTTTTTGTCCGTCTCGTGTGTTCTCCTGATCTTGCTCATGAAAGAGCTTCTGTTTTGCCTTTTTTGCCAGCATTTGCCTTTGGATTTATGCCCAGCCTCCTAAAATAAAATAATTTTTACTTCATATCCACTTCTGCCTCGTGTCATCCTGAGTTACTTCATTTTGGGTCCAAACCATCCTCTCAACGTGACAACATTAGCTGATAGCTGATCTACTTTACTCCTGATGGAAGTTGCCAAACATTTCTGAGATGCTGAAAAGCACCAGAAATGGCAGATATTTGTCCAAATAAAGTTACCTGATTCGACTTCCAGTTATGAAATCATTAAATTAGCATAAAAGTCAACACAAGACATTTTAAATAGATGTAATTAACCGTTTGATGCATGAATTATGAAATCTTGAACCATGCTTTTTTTTTATCAATTTCTTTCATTCATCTTTAGGTGTGAATGAAACAAATAAAAAAATATATATTTTACATTTAATTTACAAAGAATTTATTACATGTCCACCTCAGTGGACAGCATGCATTCTGAACATGAAATATGTTGGCTTGACAAACTGAAGTCCAAATGGAGGGGCTCAAATGCAACAAAGTCTTCAACAGCAGTGCTTAATAGCAAAAATAACAATTTTGAGTACCTGTCCACTGTAGTGACCATTATGCATCAAAGGGTTAATTTATGCTATCAATTAAAAAATGTCAGTTTTTAAATCCATTCCAGATTATAGAGATCTGATTATCAAACACCACAGAAATACGTTTTTGTCCACTTGACTTCAACCTCTACAGAATATCGGCTATAAGGGCCCAACATTTATGTTGGTTTGTTAATTAAAAAAAAAAGATTGATATTTAAAATTTGTGATATCTAGTTTATTTATGTTGGGTTTGCAGACCAATAAGATCCAACATGTTCTTTGCATGGGGAGAAATAAGTCCAAACTCTCTGCAGACTTTCAAGAACTTCAACCATATAGATGATGAATTATTCCAGCACTTACATCACAGCTAGTTAGTACAGATGTGTTCAGAACTAAACACGCTGCTGTGATATGTTTGAGTGTTCCACTGCAAATGATGGATTGTTGAATTAGACTCCTCTGAGTTGTGAATCATGTTCACCTGGGCAGTTGACGTTTAATCAATAAACATCTGAACTGTGCCATGACCCCGAGCCAAAGGGATTCAACTGGGTTTAACTCACTCCGACTGCTGCAGGACACCCACAGATACCAGAGAAAAACCTTTATCTGTGCTTCATTTCAACTTCTAACCATCTATGGAAAGCTAAAAAAAAATGTTTTTGACAAGTTAAATTGTCATTTTCATCATTGTTTTTCAAGGAGTTCTAATCAACACACAGCAACACAGATTTAACATTGTAATATTCAAAAATGCAGAAATGAGTTCATTTGAATTTGTGTTAAAGACTTGTTCTTTAAAAATATTACCTGTTGAGGTGTGATCAAGAATTGTTTATTCTTTTACTTTCTATGTATGACCATTTGACAAACTGTGATCAACTAAATTGATTTTATTTGATATTTAAAGGTGTGATTCACTGAAAAATAACATTTTTAATGATTATTTCTGATTATGATCAGTCACTCTTTGTTTTTCATGCAGGCTGAACATAAAATAGTCTCCTACACCTATCTTCTGCATTAGCTTCTGACAGTGGACAGTGGAAATCCTCACAGATCTATGTCCCACTGTCTCTTACCTTTCATGGACTCACCGATGTTGACTCGCCACAGTGGAATGCTTTTGTTGTTTTAGCATCCAGGAAACAGCAGAGAACGTCCTGACTAGTTAAAGATTACCATTAGTATTAGCAACTCCGCCACGCAGAAATTCTCCTCCAGGCTTGTGTTATTTGTGGAGATAAAACCTCCATGTTGCAAGTCAGTGATAGAGTCACGTTTCTGTTATCCAATCCGAGGTTAGATGTCCAAATATCAGAAAAAAAGACTCCAAATCCTGCCGTCTACTGCCACCCTCTGAGGCAGCAGACTCGTCGGTGCTATTCCATGCAATACTGGGCTTTTTTGCCCCGAGTTTGGCTTGCAAGGCATTCAACCAGAGACCAACGTAAAATGTATTGATTAAAGGAGTTTTCCACACCTTTTATGAATATTTTGTGTACTTTGTTAGAAATGCATGAAATAGATACTTTTGAATATAAAAGTGTAATTTGTATTATGTCTAGATTTGGATATTATTATGAAATGTAAGTTAATCTTTGAATTTAAGGAAACACTAAAATTGAAGCACAAGGTTAAAATTCACTAATTTGTCTTCTTTTTTTTATGTGTAGTTGAACCGGTTGTGGTGAATTGTCAAATACATTTTTGAGTGAATGATCAGCATTATTCTCTACATAATCATCAAACAAGCCGTTCTCCCATAACACTAAGCTTTTATAGATAATTTTACTTTTATTTGGCCTTTGAGGATGATGACTGCAAAAGCTTCATGCAGAACATCCAGCATTGTCACTTTTTAGGAATCAAATCCTTCTATCATCGCTCACTGTTGGATTTGTTGCATTTTTGAGCATTAATCTTTATGAATTAAAGGCCTTGTATTTTGAGGCCTTGACTCAGAAAAGGGTAGAATATTTTCTCCAGGTCAGGGATGAAGTCCTGCCCCGAGTGGAGGAGTTGAAGTATATTGGGGTATTTTTCACGCGTGAGGGAAAGATGAATCGCGAGAGCGGACTGGTGCTGCATCTGCGGTGATGCGGGTGTTTTACCTGTCTGTCATGGTGAAAAGAGAGCTGAAGCAGGAAGTAAAGCTCTAAATTTACCGGTTGATCTACGTTCCAACCCTCACCTATGATTACAAATGTGGCAAGGTGAAGAAACAAGGGCCCAGGCAGGATTCGATCCCCAGACTCCTGAGTGAGAGTCAGATGTGCTAACCAGTCAGCCAAAGGGATATTCATGTAGCCAAGTAGCCAGGGCGCATAATCAATCATGATACAATGATGCTCACTCTGTCACACAAGCTTTGGATAGTGACCGTAAGAATTGGATTATGAATACAAGCAGCTGAAATGACTTTTCTCTGCTTGGTGTCTGGGATAGGGTGAGAAGCTTGGTGGTCCGGCAGGGGCTCCGAATAGACCCGCTGCTCCTCCACATCGAGAGGAGCCAGTTAAGGTGGCTCGGGAACGTGGTCAGGATGCCTCCTGGACGCCTCCCTGGCGAGGTTTTCTGGGCACGTCCAACTGGGAAGAGACTCAAGGGAAAACCCAGAACACACTGAAGGGACTATGTCTCTCATCTAGCCAGGGAACACCTTGGGATTCCCCTAGAGGAGTTGGCCCAAGTGGCTGGGGAGAGGAAAGTCTGGGCCTCTCTGCTTAGGCTACTGCCCCCGCGACCCGATCCTGGATAAGTGGACAAAAATGGATGGATGGAAGGATGGCTGGCCTGGCATTTAGTTGACTGAATGCATATTTCTAGTTAATTTCCATATCAAAACTCTAAAACACAACATGAACATTATGAGTAATGTGATATGAGATATATGTTTTGCACTTGGAGTGTCTGTTAGGGATGAGTTGCTGCTACTATCATGTACGTTTGTGGCTCAGTATCTGTAACCATGATTGAGTTGTAGACATATTTGTGTTTGCTAAGGTCAGCCATCTTGAATTGTTTTGACTCAACAATGTAATCAGTTGTAGAGGAACATCCAGTCATCACTCTCTGAAGGTTTAATTGAAATCCATCTAAAGGATTATGAGGAATTTACTAACAAACAATCACACAGACACAGGCTAAAACATGATTGGCAGTGATGACTCAGGGCTTTCCAATTACAGGCAATAATAACAATCTCTGTGCACACTGAATGTTTGCTGCCAGTCAAGCAAAACACTTACCTGCCACCTCTTTCCACATGCTTCTTTTCAAGGGTTTTGCCTCATGGCTTTAACAATTTTGACATCTTAAAAGTCTGATCTGATCAAAGCATGAAAAACCGATCTTTTAAAACAAGAACCTGGAACATGGTATTATGTGGTCATAAAGCAGTGAGTTCATAGATGTGGAATGCATGAATGTTTCACCTCAATAAATATTTCATCTTTGATCTAAATCATTTAAAAACAAAGCTCCTTTCCATGCGCACTGCAGGCTACACGGTTTTATTTCCACCCTCTTCCTCGTCTCACTATCTTCCTCTTGAGTCTGTCTCTCCATCAGCTGGACAAGCTGCTCAGTGGCCCCGAAATATGGTGCATCATGCCGCTCTGTTGATCTTCGCTCAGTGTTACACCCAGACTCTGAACTGTCTCTT
>SSNQ01034754.1:2239474-2270439 GCA_006942095.1 Nothobranchius kuhntae
CCTGAGAAGGTTGAAGCAGTTCGTGATTGGCCCATTCCCACCACACGTAAACAGTTGCAACGATTCTTAGGTTTCGCCAACTTTTACAGAAGATTCATCCGCAATTACAGCCAGGTAGCATCTCCTCTCACTAAATTAACATCCACTAAGAGAACTTTTGTATGGACCCCTGAGGCAGACACCGCATTTCTGGATTTAAAATCCCGTTTCTCACAAGCCCCGATCCTGTCCCGTCCTGATCCCTCTCTTCAATTCACCGTTGAAGTGGACGCCTCAGACTCCGGGGTGGGGGCTGTTCTCTCCCAGAGATCTCCCTCCGATGACCTGCTTCACCCCTGTGCCTTTTTTTCCAAGAAACTCTCGCCTGCTGAACAAAATTATGATGTGGGTGACCGGGAGTTGCTGGCAGTTAAACTCGCACTGGAGGAATGGCGCCATTGGTTGGAGGGAGCTGAGCACCCCATCATAATTTGGACAGACCACAAGAACCTCGCCTATCTGAAGGAAGCTAAAAGACTTAACCCCAGACAATCCCGTTGGTCTCTGTTTTTCACTCGATTCAACTTCACCATCTCTTTCAGACCCGGAACCAAAAATGTGAAACCAGATGCCCTGTCCCGCCAGTACTCCACAGATAAGGACCAAGAACCCGCTACCATTCTTCCTCCGTCTTGTGTTCTGGCATCCATCACTTGGGATATCTCACAAAAGGTAATAGAGGCACAACGAACTGACCCTGACCCAGGTAACGGTCCTCCCCAAAAACTCTATGTTCCACAACAGGTCCGAGGGTCAGTCATCCACTGGGCACATACGGCCAGGTTCTCAGCACATCCTGGAGTTGGCCGCACCCTTGCATTGGTCCGTCGGTCTTTCTGGTGGCCCTCCATGTTCAAAGACATAAAAGAATACATCAGCGCCTGTCAGGTTTGTGCCCGCAATAAAGGAACTAACCAACCTCCCTCTGGATTACTTAAGCCTCTGCCAATTCCCTCTCGCCCATGGTCCCATATAGCCTTGGATTTTGTCACCGGTCTACCTCCCTCTAAGGGGTTTTCAGTCATTCTATCCATCATCGATAGATTTTCTAAAGCCTGCCATTTCGTCCCCTTAAAGTCTCTTCCTTCCTCCGCCATTACCGCTGAACTACTCATAAAACATGTTTTCCGCCTGCATGGCATCCCAACAGAAATCCTTTCAGACCGTGGCCCCCAATTCCTTTCCAAGGTTTGGAAGGAATTTGCTACCTCTCTAGGAGCCAACGTCTCCCTGAGTTCCGGATATCACCCCCAAACCAACGGCCAATGTGAGCGACTCAACCAGGAGTTGGAGGCCATGCTTCGTTGCGTGTGCTCCTCAAACCCAACTAGCTGGAGCACCCAACTCCCCTGGATTGAGTACGCTCACAACGCCCATATTTCCTCTGCGACTGGTCAATCCCCGTTCGAATCATCTTTAGGCTATCAACCTCCACTCTTCCCATCTGATCTCCCTATGACCACCACCGTGCCGCAGTTCATTCGACGAGCAAAAAGAACCTGGACCCAGACTCGTGCCGCTTTAAACCGAACTGCCGAACGGAATCGACGGCTGGCGGACCGCCATCGTCGTCCGGCTCCCCTTTATGCTTGTGGACAACAAGTGTGGCTTTCGACCAAGGACATCAAGCTCAAGGACGCCAGCAGAAAACTCTCCCCCCGGTTCATAGGTCCCTATGCCATAAGTAAGGTCATCAGTCCCTGGTCTGTTCGTCTCTCTCTGCCTCCCTCGCTCAAGATCCATCCAGTCTTCCATGTCTCTCTCATCAAGCCTGTGTCGTCCAGTTCGCTATGTCCCGCTTCTGCCTCCGGTCCTCCACCACCTGTCCGTCTTGCTGACGGTAGTCTGGGTTACCGGGTCCGTCGCCTGCTGGATGCCAGGCCGCGTGGCCGAGGTCGCCAGTTCTTGGTTGACTGGGTGGGTTATGGCCCGGAGCACCGTCAATGGATCCCCGGTTCTTGGATTGACGACCCGTCCCTCATCCGGGAGTTTGACGCTTCCCGTGCCTCCTCCTCCGCCTCCTCCTCCTCTTCGCCGCCGGGTGGCGGCCCTTGAGGGGGGGGGTACTGTCATGGTTTGTGCTGAGTCTAACTGTGTGTTGTGCTGAGTTTTTTTCTGTGTGCAGGTGGGTGTGCCTGGAGAGCAGCTGCTGCCTATCTGCTCATCAGTGGTCAGGGGATTTAAGGAGCATCGGGACAACTCATCAGTGCCGGATGATACTCAACTTTGGGTAGAACTCGTGCCAGAACCTTGCCAGTGTTTTGAAGTTTATTTTGCCTCTTGTGAATCTCGCCCTCCTAAACTTATCTGTTCTGTTTTCCTCCGACCTCCTTAGGAGCTTCTCCTCCTCCAACCAAACCTCCATCATCTGAAAATAGACTCACCGGATTTCAACCCTGCCTGCCAGCCCGTTGCTCACCCCTGACCGCCTGCTCTCCTACCCCCACCTGCCAACCTGAACAATCCGAACTCTGGTGCTCAGCTCCCAGCCACACCTGCCACTCACTCGACCAGCTCAGCCAGCCATGACTTGTCTCCCCCTCTATGCCTTTACCAACAACCAGGAAACCGTAAGCTACTAACTCATATTCCTCATATGTTCAATCTGCAAATACTCACTCCTGTCTCCGCTCTAGAACTCTACCGGAACCACCCGAACTCAGACCACCATCTTCACCTCCCCATCGTTCATAAAAATAAACCCTTTTTACTTACCTTTGTCTCAGTGTGTGATTCTGCATGTCGTGGGTCACAAAGCTACTGCCCAGCATGACACACACAGACACAGGCTAAAACATGATTGGCAGTGCTGACTCAGGGCTTTCCAATTACAGGCAATAATAACAATCTCTGTGCACACTGAATGTTTGCTGCCAGTCAAGCAAAACACTTACCTGCCACCTCTTTCCACATGCTTCTTTTCAAGGGTTTTGCCTCATGGCTTTAACAATTTTGACATCTTAAAAGTCTGATCTGATCAAAGCATGAAAAACCGATCTTTTAAAACAAGAACCTGGAACATGGTATTATGTGGTCATAAAGCAGTGAGTTCATAGATGTGGAATGCATGAATGTTTCACCTCAATAAATATTTCATCTTTGATCTAAATCATTTAAAAACAAAGCTCCTTTCCAGGCGCACTGCAGGCTACACGGTTTTATTTCCACCCTCTTCCTCATCTCACTATCTTCCTCTTGAGTCTTTCTCTCCATCAGCTGGACAAGCTGCTCAGTGGCCCCGAAATATGGTGCATCATGCCGCTCTGTTGATCTTCGCTCAGTGTTACACCCAGACTCTGAATGCAATGTAAATGATATGATGATTCCCTCAGAGGCAACATTAACTTCACTATCATTCTGGGGTTTGTTTTCCAAGTGCAAAGGTTGGCTTCATGAGACGATGGAGTCAACTGTGAGCTTTACTTCCATCCAGTGCAGAGGTTGAACCAGCAACGTACAATGTATTAACAAAACTCTGTGATTGTCAGAGGTAAGAATTTAAAAAAAAATACAGTTACTGTTCAAATAAGGTAAAAATTAAGAAAATAAAAAAAAATCTGTCATAGTTGGACCTGGTCAAGGCTGCCCTTTGTCACTGATTCCGTTCATTACTTTTATTGACAGGATTTCTACATAGGTGCATCCAAGGTGTTGAAGGGATCTGTTTTGGTGGCCATGCTTTTTGCAGATTATGTGGTCCTGTTGGCATCATCAAACCATGATCTCCAATTTTAACTGTAACAGTTTGCAGCTTAGTGTGAAGTAGCTGGAATAAAAATCAGCAGCTCCAAATCCAAGACCATGGTCTTGAGCCAGAAAAGAATAGAATGCCTTTGGGGGGTTAGGGTTAGGGTCAGGGTCAGGGACAAGGTCCTGCCCCAGTTGGATGAGCTTAAGTATCTCAGAATGTTGTTCACAAATGAGGGGAAAATGGAGCAGGAAATTGATGTTGGTGCTGCATTTACAGTGATGCAGGAGTTGTACCGATCTGTTGCTGAGCCGGAATGCCAACCTTCATCTATGGTGACGAGCATTGGATAGTAATAGAAAGAATGAGAATACTGATACAAGCAACTGAAATTAACTGTTTTCTGCTGGGTGTCTGGGCTCTCCCCTAGAGATAGGATGATAAGCTTTGTCATCCATGAGGGGCTTGGGGTAGATTTGCTGTTCTTTTACATTGAGAGGAGCCAGTTGAGGTGGCTTGGCATCTGGTAAGGACACCTCCCTGGCAAGTATTTTTGGACATGTCTAACCAGGAGGAGACCTAAAGGAAGACTCAGGACACTCTGGAGTTACTATGTTTCTCAGCTTTCCTGAGAACACTATAAAACTCCCCCGAAAGAGCTGACCCAAGTAGCTGTGGAGAGGGAAGTCTAGGCCTCTCTGCTTAAGCTGCTTCCCCCACGACCTGGCTCTGGACAAGTGGAAGAGAATAGATAGATGGAACATAAAATCGGACTGGCTTTTGAGTCTATTACATTGTCTAGTTAAAGGAGTCTACTGAAGGTCACATGTTGGCCATTTTTACACTGTACTGATTAGACACTATCAGGGGCCTCAGTAGCATATAGAAGATGCATATAAAGGCACAACAGCTTGGCTCCTCAGCATGATGGTTACTAGTGGGTTACAGTTCCAACCTGACCAATCTGGACAGCACTATTCCAGTATTATATGCCTCTGCTCTTCATGTTCAGCACCACGGACAGAACTCTTCCTGCTCACCTTGTTCCAGCACCATGGACAGTGCTTTAACCAGCTTCTGTCTTGTTCCTCCTTCCATCTGCTGCTGTTTGCACAGCTGATCCCAGTCAGTGATCACTGATCAGCAGGGGAGTCCTCAAAAGCCTCAGAACACCAGATCTGTGTGGAACTCAATGGAGCTCTGAGATCCCCAGATCACGTTGTTTGAGCCTTTCTGGTGCTAGTGGTCTTGTTGTGTCATGAGATTGGTTAATAGACTTCATTTTAAAGTCACATTCTGCAACTTTTATACCTTAAATAATGTGTTTATTTTATTTTTTGTTTTGGCAGCATACTATAATCTATTATGTTCGTTTTTGGAGCTGTGATAGTGTTATGGGGTTCCACGCCTGTTTACCGCACCATAAAGTTTTTGCCCTGCTGTCCACCGCCAGAAGTACTGACTGCGTGTTGCTTTATGGCAGTCTCATGTAGACGTATACCCCATAGACATGAATACGTAAATGCCTTATCGGGTGCTGGATAGCATAACTCCATCACCGCCATATTGAACGGGTCTCACTCTCCAAAGCAGTGACTGTAGAAAAGTCCATACCTATGCAGAGTGAACAACTTGTGTCTGACTTTGTGAAAAAGTGTGATAAAATGTGTTTTTTAGTTGGGTAGCAACTTCCTTGGTAGCCATAACAGCTAGGTTTTTCCTAATTCACACCATGCAGCTTTTACAAATCATCCATTCATTTTGATGAGCATTTTTGTTTTCCAGGAAAGTGTCTGAGCACATTTTGTCTGAGGACCACTTTCAACCTAAATCCAGTCCATTTTTAGCACTACTCTGCAGTGTGTTTAAATCCCTTGGCATTAGAAGAGCTGGCCACATGGGTGTTAAATATCTGATCCATGTTCTGTGGACAACTTTATGAATTTCATAAAGTTTTTAATATTCAAAGTTATTGTTACCAAGCCTCAGTCTAATTAACCCCCATTAGCACACACCTTGAACAGTGTGAGTTAATCACTGTTAGATTTTAAATGGAAAGGTGCCTGGCAGTGCAGTGTTTAATTCAAGCTGCCCAGAGACAGCCACCTCCAGAAGATGGTCAAATATAAATGACATGGAACATATTAATGTTGGGTTCACATTATTGAAGACAAACAAGGAAGTGAACTTCTGTGAGCTGAATGCAGAAAAATAATCAGCTTTTGCATAAAGCAGGGAGAGAGTGGGATGGTGGGATGTCTGCGGTGAGCTTGTCTTAATATCTTAGGTGATCCTTTAAGGTAACCCAGCTCTTTTCCGCTTCTATACAAGATATATATGAACCGTACTGCAATATACCACTTCATGGTAAATGGTCTGTATTTGTATAGCACCTTCTAAGGTTTCTACCCCCCCAAGGTGCTTCACAACACAACCAGTCATGCACCTATTCACACACACTCACACACTGATGGGGTGAGCTACGATGTAGCCATATCTGCCCTGGGACGCACTGACAGAGGCGAGGCCTGCAGAACACTAGTGCCACCGGTCCCTCTGACCACCACCAGCAGAAAAAGCAGGTTAAATGTCCTGCCCAAGGACACGACGGCATTCTCTGGTAGAAACCGGGCTCGAACCTGCAACCTTCTGATTACTGGACAACCCACTCTACCTCCTGAGCTACTGCTGTCCCTATCTGCCGTCATCACATAAAAAACAGACATTTTAGAAAATAATGCAGAGAACTTCATTGGACAACTACTTGGTTTTAACATGGCAGTTGTCACACCTTAATCTTTTATGTGGAGAGATTTTATAAATATTAACAAACCAAACACTTCTAAAACAAGAGCTGGTTTAGCAGCATTATTGATAGTACTGTTGCCATACAAAAACCTGCTTAGAAATAAAATACCAACAGGAAATATAGCACAAAATTTTAAAGAATTTGTCAACCTTTTTCCTGCATTCCAGTTTAGCAGGGTTTCCATTGATTGAAGACATTTTGAAATTAGATTTTGTTTCATTTTCATTACAATAAACTGCCTTTATGACTCATAAACTTTCCTATTTACAATGTTTTCCTGCACAAAAAGCTTGTTTACAAGCCAACATGCACCAAAATAACATTGTAGTTTTAATGTGGGACAAATATGAAAATATTATCACAGAGCCTTTCATGCAGCCAGTATAATGTTTATTAGTCACTAGCTGCACTGACTTGGACTTTTAAGGAACTGGCACAGTTTTATTTTACTAGTAAAAGATTTATTTGTTGTCTTAGCGAGAAAGGTGTTAATCGTAAATGAAAATGATCATGTATCAATTAATTGAAAAGCCTTGAGGGTCGCAGGGTTGGATTAAATTATTTTCGAAATATATTCAGTTACTAGTGGACATCTAGAGAGTAAATTTCACTACATCAAAGATAAAGTGTGTTTTGAAAATTATGATTAAAATCTTCTTCTAACCAGGGTTAAACACATTTTTAACTGTTAACTGGCCAAACAACGATGTGTTATAAATAATAAGTGATGACAGAATACAATGAAAATTATGCTTTTTCTATGCCAGTAAAACAATATTTCTTGACATATTTCTTTTTTTTTTTCCTGAGCGGCTAACTCGTTTGAAAGATGCACACCCCCACCTAGTGGACATGAAGGGTGTTGTCATTATTCTGTTTTCAGTCCTTTTCCAATAATAATAATAATAATAATAATAATAATAAACCATGAAAAATAACCTGATAGAAAGAATGTCACCATGGTGAGTGATACAAATGGAAATATTGAATCAGCTGGGACATGTATCCAAAGCCTGCCATAACAGCATGCGGCAGAATTTGAGCACTGGTGATGAATGATTTCTAATGAGCAAGAATGCTTTATTTTTGCTTGTTTAGGGGAAGAAATTTTTGCATAGGGAGTTTGTAAGTTTCCTCAAGAGTGGTGAGGCGATCAATACAGGTTCACTTAATTCCAAGAAACCTAAAACTGTTCATCTTCTGATAAGTCTCAGCACAGCTCTTTTCTACTTTATCCCTTTTTTCTTCCCTTAGATCATAGGTCGGTTTTTGAATGTATGCTTATTTTTAAGTCAAGCAGCTGGTTGCTGTTTGTGCATCACACTGATGGAGATGTCCCAAAAGAGTTCTTCCATTTTAACAGTCCACATTTTTGCTGTCTAATTTTCCAGATTGCATACTACTTTTTAATTTTGGAAAACACACTTTCCATATGAAAACAATTTTAACTTTTTTTAAGTATTTGATTCCCAGCATCCCCCATGAAGAAGAAGAAGATGATGAGGAACCGATATGTTCCAGATATCAAGTGGAAGACAGTCTGGATGATCCCCCAGAAATATTTGATTGTAAATAAGGTGAAAGAAGTCTCATTTAAACTTCTACATAAATGTTATCCAGCCAGTTATTACATGGTAAAATTTAAAAGGGACATAAATACTAATTGTACTTTCTGCAAGGATCATCCTGAAACTGTGACACTCTGTGAAGCTCTTTTTTGGTGCTGTTCTTTTACACAAAGATTCTGGAAGGAATTTAGCAGGTTTGTTACTGTCCATATTTTGAGGGAGTTTTCTTTACGATGGGAAAATGTTTTATTCTGTTTCTTTAAGTTCCCCATGAAGAATGGTAAATGTTTTTTTATGGTAAATCTGTTAATACTCTTAGCTAAATTCTTTATTCAAAAATGTAAGTTTACCAACAAAACACCATATTCCTGTCATTTTTTAAGGATGTGGAATTGTACATAAAATAATTATTAGAATCCACCAACAAAAAGGCTCTCAAAACAATATATATATGAGAATTTTTGCGTGTATTCTTATAATTGTTACTTTTTCTTTTACCCCTGGCTTTGTGTGTTCATGTTCTGTTGTTTTGTATACTTCATTCGTTTCTATGTTGTATACTCATTGTTTGTTAAATAAAGTTTATTAAAAAAGAAGAAGAAGAAGAAGAAGAAGAAGAAGAAGAAGAAGAAGAAGAAGAAGAAGAAGAAGAAGAAGAAGAAGAAGAAGAAGAAGAAGAAGAAGAAGAAGAAGAAGAAGAAGAAGAAGAAGGTGCTGTTTGTTATTCAAACAGGAGGGGGCGGTATTGCGCATCTTCCTCACGCTAAAGTCATTTTACCACGAAGAAGAAGCTTAGCCAGTTAGCTAACAGGCTAAGTTAACACGTCCAGCAGAGGACAGCTTTGGGAAGGCGGAGATTTCCTTCTCACTGTTGTCATTGCATCAGGTAAAAACATGAAATCACACGGCCGTCTGAATTCAAAATGTGAGTGAAAGCGTGTGGGTCTCGAAAAAACTGCATCTGTGGTAGAAATAAGACAGATGTGTTCGTGAACACATGCTACTGTCAAAATATCAAGTTGGTGCTGCGTTCAAGGGCTCATGTGTGAGCTTTGATTGAAGCGTGATTTGAATTGAATAAATGTGCCTGAAAACCAGCTGTAACTCACAGAAGAACGTGATTGATTGATTGATTGATTGATTGATTCATCTTTAAATTATTGATCAGAGTAAATAACGCACAATTACCACTGATTTTAGATTTTACATAATTTTCAGTCAAACTATTTTACTAACTTTTTCTGGAGAACATCTCAAGACCCTAAAAGTGCGGTCCTGGCCCCATCCTTGGAATATATTGACTTGGATAGTTGCTAGGAAAAAGTTTTGCAGTGATTTATAAAAATCAATATTTATACTTCAGTTTCCAACAGTAGACTTTTGTCTTTATATGTTTGTAAAATAGTTGACAACATTTTGCAGAAACCTGTTTGTATTTTAAGAGAGTGGCATTTGGAGCACATTGCTAAAATATAAATCATATTTATTTATGCAGGGGGTGTTAACAAGTAGGGTGTCATCATGTGGAGGGGCGAGCATGGCCCACCAGCCTTCCAGGCCCCAGTGGATGTTCACGCCAGCGCAGATGGTCAGGTATATATGTTCCGGAGGAGGCCGAATGAGTATGCAGTGTCCTCAGACGAAGAAGAGCTCAGCATCTTAGAGACGAAGCAGGTGAAGCAAGACCAACATAGGAATGTCCAGCTGCTTGAGCGTGAGGTTTTAGATGGGGATAATCTCAACAAGCTGGCACTGCAATATGGCTGTAAGGTAAAACTGTATGCGCACCCGAACTACTTCTGACTTTTCTTCATTTAAGTTGAAAGTTGAGTATACTGAGTCTTATCTCTGTCAACAGGTAGCAGATATCAAGCGGGCAAACAACCTTATACAGGAACAAGATCTATTTGCACTGAAACTGATCAAAATCCCTGTTCAGAAACACGGCTTATTAACAGAAACCTTCCCAGAATGGAGTGATTCTCAGGAGGAAAAGCCACGTTCCTCTCCATCACCGCCTCAGGACCGAGGTCGAGGCCAGCCCCACCTCCAGGAGGTCACAGACTTTCTAATGGAGGTGGATAACGATATTGACAAACTGATTAAGACCACAACTGATCACGACCAGGGTTTCTCAGAGAAACCTCGTTGGTTTGGTTTTCGACGGCAGCGTCTGAACGGACACGGGGCGGACTGGGGTATCCAGTGGTGGAACGCTGTGGTAGCCATGCTCCTGATTGGGATTGTCCTGCCAATATTTTATGTCATTTATTTCAAAACTAAAGATGGGGGGGTAGCTGCTCCAACAGGTGTTTTGCAGCCATCCAACTCATCAAATGCATCCGGTTCAAGAGGACCTGAGCTTTTTCACGAGCCGGGTTAGATCGGACGACTGAAACAACCTTTAGGATTGCTGTGTTTTTGCTCTAGATGAAGCTAAACGATTGTTGTAGCAAAGCCACAATTGTCAAAACTCAAGGCAGGTTTTGTTAAATCAACAGCAACGAGCCTTAACTCACAGCTGTGATGGTTTAGACTTGAATCTCAAAGTCTAACTCAGGCTGCCACACTACATGAACACCTAGTTTTTAAATTCAGTTTCATTAAGTTTCTGAATTATCTCAGGTGCTATATGTGTCTTACTGCAGAAACTGTTTAAAATGTGTTTCTAGAACAAATAAAATAGGAAATATGGCATACGTCTGAATATATTTGTATATTTATTTATTTGTCTGCCACCCAAGTGTGCCAGAAATGCAGCAAAACTCTAACTTATTAGTTTAATGTGATACCATAAGATGAGGTGAAGTATTTTAAAATACATTTCATAGTCTAAATTAATTAAAGACAACATGAAGTGCCTAAAACCCATTTTGTCTGGTTTGTTTGTTTGCACAACTTGAAGTTAATTAATAGTGCTGATTTTTTAAGTCTTGAAGTATTTTAAGGAGGCCTGACTTTACCGTTAAGTACAATTGTGCTTCTTACAGCTTTATTTGTTTGGTAAGAAGCTTGTCTTGTGTGAAAATTATTCAGAATAAACAAAAGTGTGTTTGTGAAGTATTCTGACTTATTGCTGCAAAATCATTTGATCCTAAATGTTTAGCTTCTTTGTTCAATGAGCCTAATTCTAAACAGCAACTCAGTTACATGATATGTGTAGAAGTGTTGATGGAAAATATACTTTTTCTTTGTTTTTTGGGTTATTTGCAAAAGTTGTAGTACCCTCATTTACCACCAGAGTGCAGCATATAATCCAGTGTCTGTGCAGCAGCTGCTGAGTAATGGTTATCTGATATCCAGCGGGTTTCCTGGTAGTTTGCTGCCAAATGTAGGGTGATATGATTTGAAACTCAATATAAGAGAATGTTGAAGAGCTGAGCAGCTTTGCTTTTGAATCAGCTTCTGAGTAAGATTGTCACATTAGTTGAAATGTTTAAGGACAGTGGACCCAAAGAATTTTTAGCAAAATATTTTCAAAAATTCTGATACGTGTTTGTTAGTTTTTTTTTTTTATGGAGAACACAGTTTTTAAAAAACTATTTGATACCTTCTGCACGCAAAAACTCACATTTTATGATGAAATTCCTCAAAGGTGAAATCACTATTTGGGTAATGATCCACACTGCGTCGTCTAAGATGATTGTAAACACCTGGGTGAGAAATCATGACCTCATATTACAAATGCAAATCATTTTCACAGATGGAAAGGTTGAAAAGGCATTTACAGAAATGCATCTGGCTGCGGGATTATAAACGGGGTAGAACTTAAACTGTCACTTAAGTCATTTTTTTTGATTTATGAAGGATGTTTGTTTCTTTTGCAAATCTTAAAAGAAAGCATAAAAGTAATCATACATATAACTACCTTTATTGTGGAAACACAATGGAATTTTATTGATTGATGAAAGTGACAGAGATGTCAAAGAACTGGGGCATAAATCGTCTTTTATCAAGATGCTTGTAAAAGTTTGGTAAAACGTGCACTTTTTATTAGCTGTGGTGAGGAAAGCCTGCTTTTATTCCAAATATGTCTGATTTTCTTCCTAAAAGTTCAGATTTAGAAAGGTTGGATAATCATTCTTGCTGGTTGTTCGCTCGTAAATCTTTAGTGTAAATCCTCGGATTAGACTTTAATTTACTTTTCCTTTTAACAGTTGGTGCATTAAAGGCCTAATTCAGACCTGGCACTTTGTTTATTGATCCTGATCCAACCTGAAGTGGGACAGCTCAAACTAAGTTCATGAAAAATACGATGGCTTTAAGCAAGGAGAGAAGTTTGATTTCAAAAATGTGTGAGGACACAACTTGTGTGTGTGTGTGTGTGTGTGTGTGTGTGTGTGTGTATTATTGTGCTTACTACATACTGAAGACCATTTTGACCATTTTCCCGATTATGTGAGGACATATTTCAAAGTGAGGACAGTTTTTGGTCCTCACTTTTTTTTTAGAAGCTTATCAGTTGGTTTTAGAGGTATGGTGTGAATTAAGTTTTAGTTAAGGTTAGGGTTAGAAGTAGATCAGCATTGGTTAGGGTTGGGGTATGGATTAGGCATAGTGGAGTCATGAAAACTAAAGGGAGTCAACGGAGAGTCAAAACGGAGGGATTCATATTCAGCCCTCACGTCGCTAGCAGTACACCACTTGTCAAAGAGAGCTGCCTTTTCCCAGACAAACTCCACAAATGTTTGACCAGCAGACTTTTCATGAGTACAGTACCTCTGACGATAAGCCTCTGGAACCAACTCGTAGGCCCTCAATATGGACTTTTTCAATACCTCATACTCCATGTATGTCTGAATCCATGGGAAGGATGCTTGTAAGGGCGCATTTTGAGGTCGATGACGTCATAGCGCAGCGAAGAGTACTGTTCGAATTCCAAGAATACTCATTCTCGCATCCTCAAATGTGTCCTCGCTCCTCCCACATTTCGAGGATGATTCTGTTGTATCCTCACAGAACAAGGCTATCCCAGCATGCTTTGCGCACCGGCTGTGGATTTTCAACAGGAAGAGAAAATGGGTAGAGCTACGAAGTTTTAAACGTAAGTTTGTTTAAAAACTAGCCGCAGAAAACTAAAAAGCTTAAAGCGGTTCTGTTTATAGACATTTTTCATTTGTATATTTGTTTTAAAATTCCATTTTAGGCAGAAATCAGCCAGAACGAGTTTGTTTTGCGGGTCCCGTACTTATTCCCGTTGTGTGTGTGTGTGTGTGTGTGTGTGGCGAATTACACTTGTCATTTGTTTTAAGGGCAACAGAGCAAAGAAGCATTTTTGTTAAGCTTAGAGGTGAAGAGTGAAGCTGTCTACACATGAGTACAGTAGTTTTTCTGTGTTCTGCTGTGAAAAGCAGTTTTACATTAAGACAGTTTACGTTTGAAAGAACAATTAAAATTGTGTTTGTGTTTCTTTAGCAAATTAAGCTTCTTGTCATTTGTTTTAAGGACAACAGAGCAAAAAAGCGATTTTATTCAGCTTAGGGGTGAAGAGTGACCACAGTAGTTCATCCTGTGTTCTGCTGTGAAAAGTACTTTTACATTCAGGGATTTACACAGCTGACACGTTTTAATGAAGTAAAAATTGTTTGTGTGAAGAATATAATTTTTATCTTCTCATGTGGATAAATGTAAAAATGTGTTTATTGCCTTTTTGTCACCCGTGATCTGACTTTCTCAGTAGGACTGCAGGTGCACGGGATCAGGAGAGGCGTTACCTGGTGGTCCTCCTGGGAGAAAGGCCTTCTGCTGTTATCATGTTAATGTTATTTAGCTGTTTGATATTTTAACACATTTATTAAAAACAAATACTAACTGATAACTCTTTCTGGTCATTGATTTTATCACCAGTTGTATTATTACAGATGTTTTTGAACATGCTACATGAACAGAAAATTAAAAGATGGTAAGGAGACAAGATTTTACACTCATTAAGAAAATGAGACCCTATTTCAATAGAAAGAAGTAGAAAACAGGAGTGGATCCAAACTAGCCTGGCAAGCCAGACTAAATAAATGTATTATTTAGTCTGGCCATGCTCCATTGACAGCTCTCGGTTGTGGGGCGGGTTCTACCGTTGTCTTTCAAATGATCTCCGCATTCCACTGGACAATGAATGTGACATACTCTTGTTTCACTCTGTTGCATCATCCCACCCACCAGGCATATAGAGAGCCCTGATTGGCCCACAAAGCGGATAAAGCTCTGTGATTTGTTCACTAAGCAGATAGAGCACTATGATTGGCCCACCATTATGGACCAATTACAGCTTTTTATGTGTTTGAAACCCCTCTAGAGAGCTGTGATTGGCTAGCCAGAGTCCTGGTAGGAGCTGCTGAGGTTCCAATGGAGCATGCCTAGACCATTCTTTGCAAAGCAAGAATTTGGTCTAGTTAACTAGGCTAGATCCAAACTGCTTTATAAGAAAACTGCGTCTAGCTTCTAGAGGGCTCTCTGCTGCCATACTCCCTTGAGGTCAATTCAGTGTTCAGTCAGTGTAACTGCAAGTACATTTCCTCTGAATCCGGTCAACAAACAACCACCTCTGCCAACCACTTCTGGCATATCCTGTCAATCCCTCTATGCTGGAAGAGCTCCACTGGCAAAAAAAAGAAAAAATATGATGGTAGGAAAGGATTTTATCTGTTTGGAATATGACATTTTTCTGTGTAATATATAGAAAACTATGACTAACCATGTTAGTTGGCATCTTGCATTACCCAGTATATATTTATGAACACAAGTCATTAATTGCTTCACTGTTTCTTGGGACTGTTTTGGTTATAAGTGTATAATTGTTACATTTATAAACTATTCACTTAAAATGTATTTTTTGTGCAGATCAGCTGTAGTTTGAGTTACTATAATTATTTTATATTATTTTGTAGACTTCAAAGGCAGCAAAGAATACAGCAGCCTACAGAATAGTCCAGGGAATGCCATCCAGCTCCTGTGATGATGAGTTCAGTGATGAGTTGCGTGATCTTCCGTGTGCATGCAACACCCCGTACATCATGGACATAATTTGGGGGGGGGGACAGGGGGGGACATGTCCCCCCCCCCACTTTTTCTAAAGTCAAGTTTTGACCCCTGCACTTTTTACCATCCAAAAACAACATTATGCTATAATAAACTGACACTGGTTGAGCTCTAGGACCAAGCGGAAAACAACCGTTTGTGTTGAAGCCTGTTTGTGTAGAGCATACTGTAAAGACCCCCCCCCCCCACACACACACACACACACACACACTTCTAAAGTGAAAATTACGTCCATGCCGTACATGGATAGTTTGACACATTCAGGTGTAAGATTCATGGTTATGAGTGTATTTTGTTTAGTTATTCAGACCTAAACATTTCACCTACACTAATAATTTCCCAAAAATGTTTGAATTTTTTTCCCTGCTTAAAAAGAAACAAGTGTTTGCATATTTACAATCAAACACAAGCTAACTCATTTTTACAGTAAATTCACAATGTTTTATGTTGAGTGCTCAGGCGCATGTAGTCCGCTGGAGTGCACATGTCTTCAACTTTATGGAAGAAACACATTTTAGAGAACAAAATTTTGAACATTTTTTTTCATGTCCTAAAAAGAGTAGAAGCACTTCAGCTAAAAATCTTGACCAAGGCTTTCATATTTCATGCGTCAAAGAGTTGAAGAACTTATGTGAGCAAATATGGGGCGGAATAGAGCTCCGGACCCCACGTGGCTCTCGGTTAGTAGACGCCATATTGGCAGGCAAAAAAGGTAAACAAACACGGATCGTAAACATGAACGGGATCGGCTTGGATTTTACTCCGTCGGAGTTTACTTCACACTTTAAAACCGAAGAAATCGTTTTTATATAGTCAGAAATTAAATAGACTAAACATCTCCGACCCTTACCGTGCCCCTGGGATACTTTTTAAAAACGCCAGAAGCTGTCTGAGTGGACTTCTTACCGGACCTGGCCGGGGAACCCCTTGGGATTCCCCCGGAGGAGCTGGCCCAAGTGGCTGGGGAGAGGGAAGTCTGGGCCTCTCGACGCTACTGCCCCCGCAACCCGACTGCAGATAAGCGGATGAAAATGGATGGATGGATGGACAAATAACAGATTTACACGTAAGTAGTTTAAATAGAGTGCTGGGCTGTTTGAATGTATGAACTGAACGCCAAGAGAAATCACTAGTTCTATTGTTTTCCGTGAATAAAATAAAAATGTCAGGCAGGAGCGTCTCAGGATCTGTCTGAGATCTGTCTCGGTGAGACAGATAATAGCAATCCAAAGTGCTTTTTATGTGTGATCTGACAATTGATCAACCATTGCTTAAAAATGAAATACAGCTTAGCCGGTTAATTGCTGTGATCATAAAACACGTAAACGGCAGCACACAGAAATCACGAGGCAATGTTTTACGTGACGTTTACTTGTTGCTGTGAGTAATAAGACAGAAAAAGCCACGCCAAAATAAGTTTAGGAAGCCCACTAAGAATCGTAATAAAAGCATTTAAAATAAATACCATACACAGTTGAGGAAACGTTGGTTTAAGTAACTGATATGAAGCGGTCGCTGCATAAGTGAACATCTTTACTCTCGGGATCCCACAGATTCATTTTAGCCCGGCCACTAGCGCGTTTTAATACAATGATCCAACGTTTGCGGCGCTCCGGATCTTGGGGAATCCGGTAGATGGCTCATTCCTTATGTTGTCCGCGTCTGTTCTGCATCTTGGGGCACAACAGGAATCTACCATATTTCCCGTTTGATTGAGTTTTCTGACAATAACAAATAGTCCAGCTGCCGGCTTCTGCATGCCAATATGGCGCCATTTCGATTTGAACTGTTGCATGCCGGGAGAAGTGACGTCAACTCCTGGAGCTCTATTGAAACACCGAAATGAAAGTTTAACACTCACTGAAAAGTCTCATTAGTGTAAACAAACAGGCAGTGGCGGCTGGTGAAAAATATTTTTGGTGGGGCTGTGCTATTTTTTTTCTTTAACAAACTTGTGCTTTCTGAGCTTTGTGCACAACTTCACTATTTCCTGAATTAAGCACAGCTCTTTTATTTCCTGTCTTACATTATTGGACAAAGGGATTAATCCACGTGTGTCTGACTATTGGCACGCTGCCTTGCAGACCAAGGTTGAAAAATACTGCATTAAATTGCACATAGAATAACATGACCATAAATGGTCCACATCCACATTACTGTTTGTGAAACTAACATACTGGAGAATTTCATCACAATAATATTAAATAAACAAGTATGTACCTGATCTTTTGCATGCTGTTGGTGAAGCTCTTGATGACCCCTGTCAGATGTAGACAGAGTCAATGTTCCTCTTCTGCAGCTGTTTGAACAGCATGGCCACATGTGGCATGATCTTGTGAAACAATGCCAGCAGAAAGCCGAAATCTTCTTCCTCCAGCATTCTCACAAAGCCTCCTGCCTCTCTCTCAGTGATTGGATCAAAGTCATCCGAGTCTCTGATCATCTGGAAAAATCTGAGGAGGTCATCCTTGTGCTCATACACTTTTGACATCTCTCTCTTGGACAAAATGTGCTGGTTCTGATCCACTTCTTCCTTGTGTTTCTTCACTGCAAGCCTGTGCCCCTCGTCTCTAGCTGCAAAGTTTCATGTACGTAACTCCTGACTCAGTCCATGCCTTATCTGTCCCAGTCGTTTTGAATAACAAACACGGAAAGCAAAATAACGCATTAGCGTGATTGCATCCAGCTAGCCAAGCCTTCCTGGTGTACCAATTTCGGGAGAAGCCTTGTGTGTACAGTTTACCTCTCTCCTTCTCCTGCTGGCTTATCTTTACGTCGGGTTGATCTGGTCCAAGCTCTTTGACATTAAGTTTTTCCGCCATAGTTCTCCTCTCGAACGGATACTGGAGAAGAGACCGAACTGAATTCAGTGGCTGCTGAGATCCGGTATCCATGCTGGTTGTAGGCTCACTGGCGGCGTCCATGTTACATCTGCGTCACGACCAAAAACGTGCTGGAGTAGTCGAGACTCTGCCGAGTTCTACCGAACACCAATGAAAGCCTTGGGCGGTACCTCTATCGCCCATCATGCTTCTGAAACAACGTCGACGCTGATTGGATACATTCCCATTCCCACCGTTTTCTTGTCAGCAATTGGCCGGCTGCTTCCGTGCTGTTTGGGTCGATTGAAACACAGCCTACAGCCTTTCTGTCGCCTCCACCGCTCGGCAGAGAGCTTCTCACCAATATAGATATTTATATATATGATTTGTTTTTGTTACAAATCACACAATTAACTTAGAATATGTGATTATTGTTAATTTTATTTATTTATTTTTTTAAATAAAAATTAAAAACACTGGGGAAAACTGGGAGGATGGCGCCCTATCGCCCTCTACTGGCCAGCCGCCACTGCAAACAGGGCTTTAGAGTATTTTTATTTAATGATAATTGACTTAAAGAGACAGTTTTTACTGCTAATCTCTGGAAATATCCATCTAAATGTTGTTGAATAAAAGTGGCGGCTTTGTAAGAACCATAAAAATCGGCTCTAAAATACATGGGAGCGGGCCTAAGTTTCTGGGTGACGCCATATTAGATGCCGTGTTTCCTTCTACAGAAGCCCGTGAGGACAAAATGCATTTACTGATTTGTAACAAAAGGTTACAAAACTTTTGACACTCATAAATATTGTTTTATGAATTTACTTCTTCACTCTTTGCCAGGGATGAAAGGGAGTCTGGTGTGTTTGTCACTTTGCTGGAGGTTGCGCACCCAGACATTTTTTACCCTAATGAACATCCGCTTATATGCTCTTAAGGCTGATTCATGCTTCTCCGTGTGCGTCAGTGCGGAGACACGCAACACCATTATCCATCCTTGCATAGGGCCCCAGCAGGCACGCAAGTACATACGGAGTCGAGCCCACTTTTTTAAACATACGTCGAATGAGACGGAGAACGCAAGCTTGTGATTGGTCAGGGCACCGCTGTCGTCTACACCGCCACCATTGCGCCCTCAAAAACATAAACAGAGCCGAGGATAACTAGCGGCAGACACGGAGAAGCTTGAAGAATACCTCGCGAAAAAACTCTAAAATATGAACGTTTAATTCCCCCGTGACTGGATGAGTGAAAAGATACGCAGCAAGTGTTTTATTTGTGGACGGAAATGACAGGAAACGTGGGGTTTAGAGGTGGCGAGTGCATGAAGAGGTGAAGCAGAATGAGAGACAAATTTGTCTGTGTTAAAAAGTTTCATGTACAAAAAACACAACATAAACACACTATCTTGGACCGGATACATGACAGGATACCTCAGAACAGCGCTACGCCTTCTGCTGTCCTGCCGGGGAATTGCTTTGCAACACTCCCCAGGAGACGGAGAAGTATGAGAGCAAAACGCTTCTGTCAATCCGTGCGTGTCTGTCCCTTGCAGAGCTGATGGAGAAGCATGAGTCAGCCTTTACTCGAACACAAATATAACGCTTGCTTGCAATGATTCAGGTATATGCTGCCCCCTATCACCAGGGAAAATACACATTGTCACTTTAATTTATGAAACACAGGAACCTGAGTTTTAGTTTGATCTTTTTATTTCAGTCAAATCACAGTTAAACACAAATCATTGTCTGATAAATCAGTGGTTCCCAACCTGTGTGTGTGTGTGTGTGTGTGTGTGTGTGTGTGTGTGTGTGTGTGTGTGTGTGTGTGTGTGTGTGTGTGTGTGTGTGTGTCCAGGGACAGGCACCAGCTCCCTGCCACCCTAGTGAGGATAAAGCTTTGGATGATGAATGGATGCAGATCAGAAACTCTTTAAATCTGCCAGATTAAGTCCCTCCACACTGCTGAGTTTCCACGTGTAAGTCCACAGATTCAGAGTTCAGGGGGAAACCCAAACTTCTGAGGCTCAGGAACAAAAGTTGGAGTTTGGCTGCTCTGCCTTTTATTATTCCTTGACATCACCCCCCACCCCCACCCCGACCCCCGCTCTGATCCAGCTCCAGGCCACAGAGCTCTGGCCCACGGCCAGCCCCTGCTGTGGATTTATTCTTCTATAGAGCAGATTTTTGCTTGTGTGTTTAGGGTGAATGCAAATGAAATATCAAAGCACACACTTTGAGCCTGGGTGGGTTTGAAGGGGACAGAAGTGGGTCTCAAATCCTGTACATTTTGGGAGTTTTTAACCGAGGTGGGGCTTGAAGTGGAGGGTGCTTTCCTCCCTTTTTTAAACAAAGCACAGCCATCCATGCAGTCCAGGAGGAGGGTAAATAGAGTGAAAAGGGATTCATGGCCAACCCGAAGCTCTGCAGCTTTAAGAAGTTTGCACACTTGAGCAGCTGGCAGCGAGCCACTTGGCCAACATAAACACTCCTAATCCTTTTTCCAAGGAGCTTTCAGCACTCATGTCTCCATCACATAGACTCACTCTCTCTCTCTCTCTCTCTCTCTCTCTCTCTCTCTCTCTCTCTCTCTCTCTCTCTCTCTCTCTCTCTCTCTCTCTCTCTGTTAGGATGCAGCTGACACCAGGAGGCGCTGTGGCTCTAGGCACTGGACTGCTGTGATCATTATTCACTCCTGAGGTATGTGCCTTCCTTTGATTTTCTCATGAAGCGAAACAGGTCTCAGTTTTCACTCTTTCTTAGTAGGAATGAGGGGGGCTTAGTTTCACAGTGTCACATTGACTGAAGCCCACAGAGGTGTGTGTTCAAGAATAAAAAGGAATCTGTAGATGTTCATAAAAATGACTAAAGTTGGCTTTTAGGTAAAGATAGCAAGAATTGTGTTGATAAATGAGTCAAAACTCAAACCTGTGTATGTGCGTGTGTGCGTGTGTGTGTGTGTGTGTGTGTGTGCGCGTCCCAACCTGTGTGTGTGTGGTGTGTGTGCGTGTGTGTGTGTGTGTGTGTGTGTGTGTGTGTGTGAGTGTGTGTGTGTGTGTGTGTGTGTGTGTGTGTGTGTGTGTGTGTGTGTGTGTGTGTGTGTGTGTGTGTGTGTGTGTGTGTGTGTGTGTGTGTGTGTGTGTGTGTGTGTGTGTGTGTGTGTGTGTGTGTGTGTGTGTTAGAGAGAGAGGGGGGCTGAGGGCTGTCTCTGTGGGGGCAGGGAGATCCAGGGTTTTGATTTCCAGCGCTCCCGGGGGGATTTGGCAGACACAGGGTAATTTGTAGTGAAGTTTCCAGCTCAGATTGTTTTGCAGGTGGCTGAGAACGAAAGCAGGGCGTGGTGGGGAATGAGAGAAGCAATTTGCTGTCTGTGGGGATGTGAATGTTTGTATTAATGCACAGCAGTCAGTCCAGTGTTTGTGTCACTGCACGTGTGTGGGAGGGAGTGAGCTGGACCTGATTTCTAGACATTAAAAATCATAATTATTAATATTTTTATAGTGATTTTTAAACCCAAGCACCTCCGGTGATGGTTAAATGCCATTTGGATGTCTGATCGTACCCCTGAGTACAGAACATTTTACATGTGGATCAGGACATAAGTAGTTTTACACAAATGAGGAAACAGCACCCCCTAATGACCACCTATCCAACAACATTTTAACCAAAACTCACCAGTTTCTCAGAGGTGTGGCCTCAAATCCAGCAGGAAGTCCATTGTTTAGCAAGATACTATTTGGTGTTTTACACACTCTTATGAGAAGTTGTTTATTAAAAACGATCAAGAACTTGATCATGGCTTGACCCCTAAAGTTCAACTTCCCACCATAAATCACAAACTTACCCTAACCCTTAAATCACAAACCTGTTGTAACTCACTCATAAAAGTCAGATCTGCACCAAAATGTTCTCAACATATCCAAATGTCAACACTTGGCCATTAACCAATGAACTCCACCCACTGAAATCAGGAAGTTGCATGCTTTACTTGTGAATGCCCATTTATTAATTGTGACTACATTTAGGATGCTTGATGAAAAGCTCCAGTGCGCCTGTTCCAGGAACTAGAAGTGAGCCAGATCAGAATTGAGCTGAAGACAGGATTTGGATTTTTTGATTAGCTAACAACAACATGACTCCACCACTTTGAGTGAAAAATAAGACTGTGTCTTATAAACCAGACTGTTTTACTTTTTTGAGGAATGACGTCAGATCTTAGAGAAAATGTCCCCAACCTGAACTATAAACAAGAACACCGACCCATAGGTGTGTTTCGGGCAGCTACAGGTGTGAACGCAGAGATGGTCCACATAGACCAGGACACGCCCCCCAGGGGTAGAGGGGGCTGCTGCCTGCAGCTGTGTTGCTATTAGATGAAATTAAGTGTGTGTGTGTGTGTGTGTGTGTGTGTGTGTGTGTGTGTGTGTCTGTGTGTGCGTGCGTGTGTGCGTGCGTGCGTGTGTGTGTGTGTTGGATAAATCACGTGGCAAATGTCCATGAGTTTGTATTTGGGGAATCCTGCCAAAAGACATCTCAGTCTTCCCGATTTCTGGGGTGGGATCAGCTCAAAAGCTTTGAATTTCCAACCAAAGTTTCAAATCCGTACCAGATGCTGCAGCATCACTCTGAGAACACACAAGGTGTTGAGAAGTGAGCTAAGACTGTTTAATTTGTCTGTTATTTGTTCATCTTTTTTGTCCCATGTTAAAATCATCCAGCTCCAAAGGCAGTAACAATTCAACCCAACTGGAATACTTTCCTTTTTCTAAAATCCAAATGCAGAAAGCACACGATTGTTACTTGTAGCCTGAAAACACAGCTGGTTGGAGAATGTGATGTTCTGCTACGCACGTTCCTGCTGAAGGGGGGCTGTCTGTATATACCCCCTCCCCCGATTTAGGAGGAACCAATTGTGCAGAAACTGTTTTACATTCCTCTCATTTTCCAGGGTCCTCACTCCAGGCTTGTGAAGCTGTAAATATGTCTAAATGAAAAGCATAAATTTACAGACTTTATCATGGCATTGCCTTGAGTTATTGCTGAAGTAATCGGACTACACCCACTAAGTATAAAACAGAGTTATTTATTAGGTTAAAAATATCGAGTATCCTAAGAATAAGCATCCAAATGTAAACATCTGGATTAACTCCGAGGAATACTTTTCTGAAATGGTTTTATCAATTTTGAACTAGAAACCAATGAGTCATTTTGCTGAAATCTGATTATCAATAAAATTAAAATGGGTGAAAAATGTTCACTTTATGTTCAGTAAAATATTTAAAGGAACTCAGAATGTTTTAATTCTTTTTTTTTTCTTATTTCTTTAAATCTAGTCTTTTAAGCTATTTAGTGGTTCGTTATGTTGGTTCAGCAAAATTAAACCTTGTGTTTTATTCTGGTGATTCAGTACAATTCATTTATTCTGGATGTTTTATTTTAACTACTTACATTTAAATAGTTAATTTTAAACAATAGTTGTAAAATAAGTGGCTATTCCCTTTGGAATGTTTACTGACTGCATTTAACATTTAGTTTTTAAATCTTATTGATATTGATATAATTGATATTTTTGAATACAAGAAAAAACATGACATTTAAAAATGGAAGCTTTGTAATATTGTAAACTTGTGGTAATTTATTTGGTAATTAGAAATTTTCTTTTCTTTTTTATGTTGTTGAGTTTTCCCTACTGTCAGTTATTAGAATTTTATTCAAACATATGATAATATAAATAAACAAATAAATGAATAATAATAATAATAATAATAATAATAATAATAATAATAATAATAATAATAATAATAATAATAATGTGGAGTCACACTAAATATGCACATATAAGCATTTATACTTGTAGAGATTAATATAAAATGAACCTCCAAATTCATATCTGAATAGTTCGGATGAAGATCTTTGGAGAATTAATTTTTTTGTTTTTAGTCCTGAATTCTCTGACAGAGCAAGACAAAGAATGCATCTCTTAAACACAGAAGAAAAAAAATCCTGATTACCACAGATAATGTGAACTACGTCTGCAGAAAGGTTCTCTCTTGCTTTGCTGGGCTCTTTATTCATCTCACCTCTGAATAAGGGATTCTGCTCATAATTAAAGGGAGCTCATCTTTGTTTTCAGCTCAGAAAAGCATCTTTCTTTTTTGTATTTCAGGTCAACAGTTTTCCCGTTACGTGATGTTTCTGTGGTCAAGTAGGCTCAGTGACAGACTCACTGTTCTTGTTAGAGAAAAGAGACAATGCGAAATCCACACAGACAGGCGTGGATGACGGGAGGATAATGGGTTGGACATGCTACTCTGAATCACTGGATGCTAACTGAACACCTGCTTGGCGTGAGTAAGCTCAACAAGGGGTAAACACACTGGACTCAGCTGTACCTGCGGTGGTGATGAGCCCAACGCCTTTTCTCCTGCCCTCGTTTAAAGGTCTGCTCACAGAGTACAGCTGCTAACAAGATACAAGGTCCTCAGTTTAGACCCGTCAGTAAAACTCAAATAAAGCTCTTTCGATTCTCAGGGATTTTTAATGAGGTTTTCATTGACTTTAGCTCAGATTCAAGTTGTTCTAGGACAACAGATATTCACTTTAGTCTTGTCTCTACTCGGGTTTGCTGTCAGAATTCAACTTTATGTCTGAGAAGTTATCAAGTAAGACATTAATTTGCTCATGAATGTAAATCAAAAATCCAAATTATCACATTAGCACAAATGTCTTCTTGGCTTCTGCTGCCTTGTGTGTGTGTGTGTGTGTGTGTGTGTGTGTGTGTGTGTGTGTGTGTGTGTGTGTGTGTGTGTGTGTGTGTGTGTGTGTGTGTGTGTGTGTGTGTGTGTGTGTGTGTGTGTTCAGCAGCTGTGTCAGACCAGGTTCTGTTGGTTGAGCTCTCCAGTTCCAGACACAATTTATTCCACAGTTCCTGGCAGATAATTCATAGCTGCTCGCTGCCAGATGAACGCTGTTAAAACTGGAAGGCTTTTAAACTGGAACTGGAATGCCCCCTCATACTGGTGGGGGATTCCTTTATTAGTATTCTGTGGTTTCTCTTTTTTTCCACACAAGAGCTTTGGAGATTGTTTGTGAAAAGAAAGGCAGGATAGAGTGTGCATACAAGTGATAATGACATGAAAATCCTCCTCTCCTGCTTTCATTCAAGTCATGTGTTGTTAACAACAAGTGGAACAATGTTGTGGACACATTGTGAAAACAGCAAATAATAGTAATTATGCCAGGAGACTGAAACCATCCAAGCAACCCAGCTGTAAGCACAATATGGCAATTTGTTGTGAAGATGACACGACTGATGAGAAGCACTTGCTGCTGGACTCCATAAATTGTGTCAGGCTTTTGGAGGCTGTGAGCCTCGCCGCTCGGCTCATCCCTCTGGATGGCCTGAAAAATACTCATCGCATGTCACACTGAGAGCTGCCGAATTGCCTGCCGTTCCCAGATGTTCCACTGCAGCGCTCAAATTATTTGCCTGTGAAAACATGTGTGTCTGCATGCAAGATGCACAAAAGACCAGACAATTATTAAAAAATATATACTTTTTTTTTCACATTTTTACGATTTTGTTTGGGGTGCATGCTTTATATTTTTGTTTATTTGGCACAAAGGGGTCAATAAAACACCCCTACAACATGAGCTTGATTCAGAATGGGGATGGATACATGCAACAAGCTTTTATCTTTTATTATAGAGTTCCCAGAGTTGCCAAACATGAGTGATTGCAGCCTGTTTTCTTTCTGTCACACAGCTGAAGATCCAATCTAAAGACAATTGGAGCTGCCGTATGCCAGAGTGAATGGTAACCTTTTTCACAGAAAAGTTGGCTTTAAGGGACATTTTTTTATTGGCAATGAAAATTATGACAGCAACGTCCCCTTTGAACTATTTGTTTAAATCGGTTATTACAACAGAAGGCGGTTTTGTTGGAATTTATTGTTATTCATGATGCAAAATAACGGAAAACATTTGGTTGAGCGGCAAGAAGGCTGGGTAAAATTTAGCTGCTAATCAGAAACTTAGCCTGTGTTGTTGGCAGCTTCATGTCTGCAGGAATGTTTGGTTTGTTTTATGACAATCTGTCAAAATGCCCAAAGAATTTTAGGGAATCGGCATCAGAGCAGGATCGAATTAGCTGTTGTCTATTTGATTGTTATTTATATTTATTTAATTACATTGGGGGCAGCAAAATTTTATTTTTATCGGAATAAAGACACAGATCGTCTAGAATAAAATGTGCTTACATAAAAAATGTAAAGCAGTTAAATCCCAGCATGATTTGAACGCTGCAGCCTGGCAACTATAAGGTAAGTACGAAGTAAGATAAATTGCTAAAGTTAAATGTGATTCTTCCAGATTAATTAAATTACTACCAGCATTTTCAAGTTACCCAGATCTTCCTCTAATCAGTTACTGATGACTAAGCATCAAATTAGTACAACAGGGCTTTTAACATTTAAAATGTCCATCTGATGGTTACCTACTGAATTTCTCTTTACAACCCAGTCCTGAAAGCTATCAATATCTGACGGTTCAGATAGTCAGAAGTTCATCTCATACATGATTTATCCTCTCAGAACCCTAAATATGTGTGCTAAATTTTATCTTCCACTATCCAGAAGCTATATTCTCCTGATGCTCTCATTCATTTCCAATGCCGTTGTGCTGAATCTTGGAAAAATGTAAAACTGTGTCGGTGGAATCTGACTGAGCTACAAAAATAATAAAGTAGGTCACTTGTGTTGAGACTTTTGGGAGCAGGTTATTCCAGGATAATGAGTTCCTACCCAACAATTCCATGATGCAGCTGAAAGATTCCTCCAGAGTTAGGGACATTTGTCTTCATTTTAAATGATCAGTTATTCTCAGATATTCTGTCAGCAAAACTGCTCTTTAATTGTAACATGATAGCAGTCGTGATGACGGTAAAATGCCCCTTGAGAACTTAAAACAGCCTCTGCTCCCTGAGCCTCTCAGCTCTGGTAAATCCCAGCAGCCAGACCCGTGTACCAGGAAAAGATCAGATGCTTTAGGCTGCACACTTGCTGTGGTTCCTCCAAATAACGCAGATGCAGCTAAATATTCTTGTAGATTCCAATATGCAGAGGACTTTTTATTACTGCAAATATTTCAAAAGAATGTGAAAGTTTGAAAACCTTCATGTAGCCTCAAAGTGACACAGAAACCTTAAGTTATACGTTTTTGTACAAGCTGCACAGTCTCGTAGAATGATCATTTATTTGCATATGGACCACTCTATGTTCAAATGCACACATTTTAAAGATGTAAAGAGGTATGCGGCTCATACGCACAAGACAATTACTGGAGAAACCGGTCAAATCCTAAAAATATTGTAACATTTAATGCAATAACACATGAAATTGTGCAATCTGTCAACACTCAATGCATATATGAAAATGCCTTTCAGCTATTGACTAAGTTATGGTCGTTTATGTGTTTGCTAATAGCGGTGGCAGCCATCTTGAATTGGTTAATTTGTTGTAGATATAGCCCTGTGTCTTTTTCTGAAGAGCAATGATAAATCAATTAACTTTGATAAAGTGTGCAAACGCTCACCCAACGAACTAAATAACCATTTAGCTAGCGGTTTGCATTTCTGTTGTACTCACCACCCTGGGCTATCCATCGGGTGGTTTTAATGATGGCTCTGGTTTGAAGAAGTAACCCACTCCAATGCTGGAAGTTGTTTGACGAGCAGTCTGAGAATTCACAGCCACATCCTGGCTTGGTTTTTGAGAGCTCCTAAAGATAAAATCCAACCATTTCTGCTGATACTTCAGGAAGACCGGACAGGAAGTTAGTTCCTCTCGCAGGCAAAACTCCATTTTTGGATCCTACACATTATTTAAAGTGCAGATTTAAATAATGAAATATTTCTTCACAGAACCAGAGTTTAACCCTACTAGCTACATGGAGAGACTGAGTGTTAGTGTTTACAGTCCAGGGGAGGAGAGATCCAGAGTTTATTAATCTAGTCAATACTTAAGACCAGCCTCCGTCATGCTGCAGACAGTTTTATGGGGTAAATGTTAAAAACTGTTGATTTGTTTAGAAGATCTTAGCTAAATCAAACTTTGATTATGATATCTGAGTTATAAGTTGAACACCTTTTAGACATTTAAATCAGAGTTATTTTTTAATTAAATAATAAACCTCACTGGGAACTCTGCCTGATCTCCACTGGCATAAAGGAATTTGTATTCTAGAGCCGTCAAGATTATATAAATGTCGACGTCGTCTTCCTCCGCTTATCCGGGTCCGGGTCGCGGGGGCAGCATCCCCACTAGGAAGCTCCAGACCGTCCTCACCCCGGCCTTCTCCACCAGCTCCTCCAGCAGGACCCCAAGGCGCTCCCGGACCAGATTGGAGATGTAACCTCTCCAACATGTCCTGGGACGACCCGGGGCCTCCTGCCGGCAGGACATGCCCGAAACACCTCCCCAGGGAGGTGTCCAGGAGGCATCCTGACCAGATGCCCAAACCACCTCAACTGACTCCTTTCGATCCGGAGGAGCAGCGGTTCTACTCCGAGTCCCTCCCTAATATCCGAGCTCCTCACCCTATCTCTAAGGCTGAGCCCGGCCACCCTACAGAGGAAACTCATTTCGGCCGCTTGTATCGGTGATCTCGTTCTTTCGGTCATTACCCAAAGCTCATGACCATAGGTGAGGATTGGGACGTAGATCGACTGGTAAATCGAGAGTCTGGCTTTCTGGCTCAGCTCCCTCTTCACCATGACAGATCGGCTCAGCGTCTGCATCACTGCAGACGCCGAACCAATCTGCCTGTCCATCTCCCGATCCCTCCTACCCTCACTCGTGAACAAGACCCTGAGATACTTAAACTCCTCCACTTGCAGTAGGACCTCTCCCCTGACCAGGAGTTGGCAAGCCACCCTATTCCGGTCGAGAATCATGGTCTCAGATTTGGAGGTGCTGATCCTCGTCCCAGATGCTTCACACTCGGCCGCGAACCTACCCAGCAAGAGCTGAAGGTCAGAGCTGGATGAGGACCACATCATCCGCAAAAAGCAGAGACGATATTCTCCTGCCACCAAACTCGACACACTCCACACCACGGCTGCGCCTAGAAATTCTGTCCATAAAAGTGATGAACAGAACCGGTGACAAAGGGCAGCCCTGGCAGAGACCAACCCTCACTGGGAACAGGTCCGACTTACTACCGGCTATGCGGACCAAACTCACGCTCCTCTGGTAAAGGGACTGAATGGCCCTTAACAAAAAGCCACCCACACCATACTCCTGGAGCGTCCCCCACAGGGTGCCCTTGGGGACACGTTCATAAGCCTTCTCCAGATCCACAAACTCCCATGCCCCCTCCATCACCCTTGCAAGGGTATAGAGCTGGTCCACAGTTCCACGGCCAGGACGAAAACCACATTGCTCCTCCTCAATCTGAGATTCAACTACCGATCGGACCCTCCTCTCCAGTACCTTGGAGTAGACCTTTCCAGGGAGGCTGAGGAGTGTGATCCCCCTATAGTTGGAACACACCCTCAGGTCACCCTCCTTAAAGATGGGGACCACCACCCCGGTCTGCCACTCCACAGGAACTGCCCCCGATGACCATGCAATGTTGCAGAGACGTGTCAACCATGACAGCCCTACAACATCCATAGCCTTGAGATACCCAGAACGAACCTCATCCACCCCCGGGCTCCTCCACTGTGTAGTTGTTTGACCACCACAGCAACTTCTGCCCCGAGATTGGACAGTCCATCCCCAGGTCTCCCGGCTCTGGTTCCTCCTCGGAATGAGCATAGGTGGGATTGAGGAGCTCCTCGAAGTATTCCTTCCACTGTCCGACTATAGCCCCAGTTGACGTTAACAGCTCCCCATCCCCACTGTAAACAGTATGAGCGAGTTGCTGCCTTCCTCTCCTCAGGCGCCGGACAGTTTGCCAGAACCTCTTTGGAGCTGATCGATAGTCTTTCTCCATGGCCTCACCAAACTCCTCCCACGCCCGAGATTTTGCCTCGGCAACTGCCACTGCTGCACCCCGCTTGGCTATCCAGTACCTGTCTGCTGCCTCCGGAGACCCACAGACCAGCCATGCCCTGTAGGCCTCCTTCTTCAGCCTGACAGCTCCCCGAACCTCTGGTGTCCACCTGTGGGTACGGGGGTTGCCACCATGACTGGCACCGGCCACCTTGCGACCACAGCTAGCAACAGCCGCCTCAACAATCGCAGAGTGGAACAAGGCCCACTCGGAGTCAATGTCCCCCACTGCTCTCGGAAACGTGGTCAAAGCTCTGCCGGAGGTGGGAGTTGAAGATCGTCTTAACAGGTTCTTCTGCCAGGCATTCCCAGCAGACCCTCACCATGCGTTTGGGTCTGCCAGGTCTATGCAGCATCTTCTCCTGCCATCTGATCCAACTCACCACCAGGTGGTGATCAGTTGACAGCTCTGCTCCTCTCTTCACTCGGGTGTCCAAAACATACGGCCGCAGGTCAGATGATACGACTACAAAGTCTATCATCGACCTGCGACCTAGGCTGCCCTGGTACTAAGTGTACCACTGGGCATCCTTATGTTCGAACATGGTGTTCGTTATGGCAAAACTGCGGCTTGCACAGAAGTCCCATAACAAAACACCACTCGAGTTCAGATCAGGTGGGCCGTTCCTCCCAATCACACCCCTCCAGGTCACGCTGTCATTGCCCACGTGAGCATTGAAGTCCCCCAGCAGGACAATGGAGTCCCCTGATGGAGCACTATCTAGCACTCATCCCAGGGACTCCAAAAAAGGTGGGTAATCTGAGCTGATATTTGGCCCATAAGCACAAACAACAGTCAGGACCCGTTCCCCGACCCGAAGGTGCAGGGAAGCTACCCTCTCGTCCCCCGGGGTAAACCCCAACACACAGGGGCTAACAAAAATCCAACCCCAGCCCTCCGCCTCTCACTCGGAGCAACTCCAGCAAAGGAGAGTGTCCAACCCCTCTCAAG
>SSNQ01034754.1:2270567-2288492 GCA_006942095.1 Nothobranchius kuhntae
GTATAAGAGACAGCAGTAGGACCTCTCCCCTGACCAGGAGTTGGCAAGCCACCCTATTCCGGTCGAGAATCATGGTCTCAGATTTGGAGGTGCTGATCCTCGTCCCAGATGCTTCACACTCGGCCGCGAACCTACCCAGCAAGAGCTGAAGGTCAGAGCTGGATGAGGACCACATCATCCGCAAAAAGCAGAGACGATATTCTCCTGCCACCAAACTCGACACACTCCACACCACAGCTGCGTCTAGAAATTCTGTCCATAAAGTTAATGAACAGAACCGGTGACAAAGGGCAGCCCTGGCAGAGTCCAACCCTCACTGGGAACAGGTCCGACTTACTACCGGCTATGCGGACCAAACTCACGCTCCTCTGGTAAAGGGACTGAATGGCCCTTAACAGAAAGCCACCCACACCATACTCCTGGAGCGTCCCCCACAGGGTGCCCTTGGGGACACGTTCATAAGCCTTCTCCAGATCCACAAAACACATGTGGATTGGTTGGGCAAACTCCCATGCCCCCTCCATCACCCTTGTAAGGGTATAGAGCTGGTCCACAGTTCCACGGCCAGGACGAAAACCACATTGCTTCTCCTCAATCTGAGATTCAACTATCGATCGGACCCTCCTCTCCAGTACCTTGGAGTAGACTTTTCCAGGTAGGCTGAGGAGTGGGATCCCCCTATAGTTGGAACACACCCTCAGGTCACCCTCCTTAAAGATGGGGACCACCACCCCGGTCTGCCACTCCACAGGAACTGCCCCCGATGACCATGCAATGTTGCAGAGACGTGTCAACCAGGACAGCCCTACAACATCCATAGCCTTGAGATACCCAGAACGAACCTCATCCACCCCCGGGCTCCTCCACTGTGTAGTTGTTTGACCACCTCAGCAACTTCTGCCCCGAGATTGGACAGTCCATCCCCAGGTCTCCCGGCTCTGGTTCCTCCTCGGAATGAGCATAGGTGGGATTGAGGAGCTCCTCGAAGTATTCCTTCCACTGTCCGACTACAGCCCAGTTGACGTTAACAGCTCCCCATCCCCACTGTAAACAGTATGAGCGAGTTGCTGCCTTCCTCTCCTCAGGCGCCGGACAGTTTGCCAGAACCTATTTGGAGCTGATCGATAGTCTTTCTCCATGGCCTCACCAAACTCCTCCCACGCCCAAGATTTTGCCTTGGCAACTGCCACTGCTGCACCCCGCATGGCTATCCAGTACCTGTCTGCTGCCTCCGGAGACCCACAGACCAGCCACGCCCTGTAGGCCTCCTTCTTCAGCCTGACGGCTCCCCGAACCTCTGGTGTCCACCTGTGGGTACGGGGGTTGCCACCATGACTGGCACCGGCCACCTTGCGACCACAGCTAGCAACAGCCGCCTCAACAATCGCAGAGTGGAACAAGGCCCACTCGGAGTCAAGGCCCCCCACTGCTCTGGGAACGTGGTCAAAGCTCTGCCGGAGGTGGGAGTTGAAGACCGTCTTAACAGGTTCTTCTGCCAGGCATTCCCAGCAGACCCTCACCATGCGTTTGGGTCTGCCAGGTCTATGCGGCATCTTCCCCTGCCATCTGATCCAACTCACCACCAGGTGGTGATCAGTTGACAGCTCTGCTCCTCTCTTCACTCGGGTGTCCAAAACATACGGCCGCAGGTCAGATGATACGACTACAAAGTCTATCATCGACCTGCGACCTAGGCTGCCCTGGTACCAAGTGTACCACTGGGCATCCTTATGTTCGAACATGGTGTTCGTTATGGCAAAACTGCGGCTTGCACAGAAGTCCCATAAAAAAACACCACTCGAGTTCAGATCAGGTGGGCCGTTCCTCCCAATCACACCCCTCCAGGTCACGCTGTCATTGCCCACGTGAGCAATGAAGTCCCCCAGCAGGACAATGGAGTTCCCTGATGGAGCACTATCTAGCACTCATCCCAGGGACTCCAAACAGGGTGGGTAATCTGAGCTGATATTTGGCCCATAAGCACAAACAACAGTCAGGACCCGTTCCCCGACCCGAAGGTGCAGGGAAGCTACCCTCTCGTCCCCCGGGGTAAACCCCAACACACAGGGGCTAACAAAAATCCAACCCCAGCCCTCCACCTCTCACTCGGAGCAACTCCAGCAAAGGAGAGTGTCCAACCCCTCTCAAGGACTTGGGTTCCAGAGCCAATGCTATCTGTCGAGGTGAGTCCGACTATATCTAGCCGGTACCGCTCAACCTCTGCCACAAGCTCCTGCTCCTTTCCCAAACAAATTTATTTGTGGTAAACATGAAAAAATGTACCAAGGTCTCAAAGGAGAACTCGAGAAAGCCTGGTGAGGGAAGACATAGGTGGTGTCCGTGGTCATCGGGGCACTCGGGGCAGTAACCCCCAAACTGGAGGAGTGGATAAAGCAGATCCTAGGAAGAACATCAGACATCCCAGTCCAGAAAAGTGCAGTTCTAGGAACAGCTGGGATACTGCACAGAACCCTCAAGCTCCCAGGCCTCTGGTAGAGGATGCAAGCTTGGAAGAATGGGATGGGAATTTGACTAGTGACTGATTGTAACAACAAGTTTGCACACTTGCAGCTGTCTCTTAAGAAACAGTCTGAATGAGGCAGGGTTGAGTCTGAAGCCGACTGCTGATGAGGGTCACTTGCTGGGTCCATGCTGGTTGGTGTCTTCTGCCAGGGTACGGTGAGGTGGAGGTAGGGACAATTTTAGAATCACACTTAGTCTCACCCCGTTCCTGATATAGGTTTTTTATGGAACGCCCCACGAGAGGTGGAGGCCGACCTGTTGGAAAAGCACAGACCTCAGGATCACGAGGGTATACAAACCTCTCCGCCGCGTTATGGTGGTGATCGAAGGGGATGTTTTTTTTTTGTGTGTGTTTTTAATTTACATACAATACAGGCCAAAAGTCTGGACACACCTTCTCATTCACTGTGTTTTCTTTATTTTCATAACCATTTACATTGGGAGGTTCTCACTGAAGGCATCAAAACTATGAATGTGGAGTTATGTACTTAACCAATAAAGGTGAAATAACTGAAAATATGTTTTATTTTATACTTTCTTCAAAAAAGCCACCCTATGCTCTGATTACTGATTTGCACACTCTTGGCATTCTCTTGATGAACTTCAAGAGGTAGTCACCTGAAATGGTTTTCCAACAGTCTTGAAGGACTGAGTTTTAACAAAAGTAAATCATTAGATAAAAATATTTCTTCACCACACGACTCAAATCTGAGCAACATACACCAGAGCCAAAGCTCCCAACCTGCCCCCAGGAATGTGAGGACCCCTGATTTTTAAATGAAGGGGGCTCATCGGAATAAATCATCCATGCTCAGAGAAGGAAAAGAGCTTTGCGCTCACATCTTGTTTGAACAGTGAACAGAAGAGATGGCTGCCAAGGCCTCTTCATTGTCACCATCTGGTTCTCCTTGACACCTCTGGGCTTTCAGGGGTGTTTTCTGAGCCTCATCAGGTCAGACCACTGAAGCTGCTCTCAGCACAGCAATGAACGAGTGACAACAGCCATCCAGAGATAAGAGCAGTGTGTGTGTGTGTGTGTGTGTGTGTGTGTGTGTGTGTGTGTGTGTGTGTGTGTGTGTGTGTGTGTGTGTGTGTGTGTGTGTGTGTGTGTGTGTGTGTGTGTGTGTGTGTCCCATATCTATCTGTAGAGGTGATGAGTGAGAATCGGGCCCATGAGGGATCACATCACCACAGAGATAGCCACCATCGCCTAGCAACCTCAGCCCTCAGACCCGCTGACGGAAGTGCAGAGCGAAAGCTGATCCTCTTTGGAATAATTGATTTTTCCAAGTAGAGACAAACCTGGCATGAAAAATAAAAAAAAACGTATTTTAATTTGAGATATTTGAGCTTGAATGTTTGTAAAAGTGAATCATTTGTTTCCATTCATATGGTCAAATGCACTTTTTGGTTTCGTTAGCTTTTTCACACACCTGAGTTACACCACAAATATTACCTTTATTTGTGTGATATATATTCTAATTAGGAAACTATTTTAAACATGATTGTTTACTAAAACATAGACAGAAAAAAATGTTCGATCAAGAGGAGCCAGTTGAGGTGGCTCAGGCATCTGGTCAGGATGCCTCATGGATGCCTCCCTGGTGAGGTTTTCCGGGCACATCCAACCGGGAGGAGGCCTAAAGGTAGACCCAGGAGACGTTGGAGGGACTATGTCACTCACCTGTCCAGGGAACGTCTTGGGATTTCCCCGGAGGAGCTGGCCCAAGTGGCTGGGGAGAGTGAAGTCTGGGCCTCGCCTTAGGCTACTGCCCCCACGACCCGACTCCGGATAAGCGGATGAAAAGGGATGGATGGATGGATGGATGGATGGATAGATGGATAGATGGATAGAAAAAAATAAACATTTGACCTCAGTCTAATATCAGTCTTTCTGCAGAAAAGTACCTTAAAATTTGCTAATTCATCATTTAAACAATCAAGCATTATATTATTAAAAAAAATTATATCACATTGTGTTGGTTGTTCGTGTGGATTTTAAATGACTGCTGCGAGATGCGAGATGTGCTTCATAAATCCAGCCTGCTATTGCACGTCACTCCACCCTCTAGCCAACAGCATCCAGACCCTGAGCTCATTTCAGTCGAGTTACGAAACAAATTATTGTCTTCCCGTCTGACACCCTGACAAGCCGCGTCAATTCTGCAGGTGCAGCTGGGCCTGAAATTGCTTGCTTATAACTTGTCAGCTTGGAATGGAGATTTTTAGAAAGGAGCTGTCGTAATTTGAACCGCTTCAGGGCATGAATCAAACCCACAGAGGATCCCCACTAACTCCTGTTTTAGTTGTTTATTTTGGAAATAAGAAAAATCTGTTGAGTTGATGAAGTGGGTTAATTCCAGAAAAAAGAAATCCAATCAAAAATGTGCCGTAATGAAAGCTGATGACATCATCACACATTTGAAATTCCCAAACGCTCAAAGACCAACCTGGAACCTGCCTGGTACAGATACATGTCATCAGGTCAGCCATGTTTGGAGGGGAATCACTGCCAGTAGAATGATTTGAGCCACGGTTTAAATAAAACATTTTCTATCTCCTGGTATTCTAAAGCTTTAAAGTTAAGTCACAAGTTCTCAAAACTAATGTTGGACTCCTAAAAAACCTACTTTAATCTATTAATATACACCACAAAAACTGAGGATTCATTTCAGTTTTATAACAATAATTATCTATAGATAATTAAATAATGTTAAATATTTTAAGCAAGTCTCAACCTTTAGAACTGAAGAATAGAATTAAAATAGATTTGACTTTATTGATCCCACAGTGAGGAAATTCACTTGTTACAAATAGTAACAAAGGTTACTGGCATCGCGTGTATTATTGCCCATTCACCATAATTTATCGAATTATTTTTTAATTCAAATTCAATCCCAATTCAAAAATACTTTATTAATCCCAGAGGGAAATTGATTAACCTTTTCCAAATAGAATTTTTGTTCAAAAACATTTTGCTATTCTAGAATAAAAGAATAATTTATTGACAAAACTCAAGAACAATTTTTACAGAATTTTATTCTAATATATTTATGCATTATTTGAATAAAACAATATATTAAAAATACTTAAAATAATAAATGAAGATACATTATGTGAAATTGCCTTTCTCATTTTTTTGTTTGATCTCAAATGCATTGCAAAAGCATTAGCAAAGAAATAATTGAACCCTCTAAATGGATAGGTAATCCATGTCGAAGCATGCAGTGCACTTAAAATTGTAATATGGAGATATTTGACTTGTAAGTTAGATAAACAATGTCTAAGCCTTTCCCACAGTGTCAGCACTGATGGAAGCTGGAATGATAAAAATGCTTTCACAACAACTGCTACACAGATTTTTTGCTTTCTGCTTCAGTCCAGTTTTCTCATCAGAGGACGAAGGGCAGCGATGTACATTCCTCCGGAGGAGCAGCGAGGGACATTTCACCCTCTGGTTGTAATCGTTCGCAGCTGTAAGGACAGTCTGCTTCCTATTTGTCACACTCACGGGTCAAACATGACCATATCTTTCATAATCGCTTGCAAAACACAAGCAAAGCTTTTGCACAGAAGCGTGTATGTGCAGTGAAAGCAGACGCTTAGTGCTCATGAGGATGTTTGAGACATTCATCTGTTAGGGAGCTTGCTGAGCCATGTCACGGAAAGATGCCATCTTTGTGTGAAATCTGCCGCCTCCATGTTGGATTTGGAGCTGCAGAAAGCTGCCACTTCCATATCTGACTCCTTCGGTCCTTTGGCTGATAAAAAAAAGAAAGAAAATCAACTGTAGCTGCTTAAAACTAGAGGAATATCTGATAAGTTGCAGAAAATTGTTCCTTTTTTTTCTCCAGAACCAAAACATGGGGGGGGGGCACGTGTTAAATTGTGTTGTTTATACAGGTGAAAGGGAAAGTGAATCGTGCTTTAGCTGAGTGTGAATGAGAGTGGCTTTTTGAAAGCAGCTCCGCACCAGCGTTATTGTTTCTAATCACAGTGTGTGACTGTGTGAACCACACAGACAGCCAGTGTTCTGATCAGCTGAAGGCAGCGTTCAAACAAAGGGTGGATAAAAACAACTATTTGCTGGGTTTAACACATGGAATACTAATGCCTCAGTCTGAGACACAGAAATCAGCTGGAGCACAAAACCTCAGATGAGTAAATCACTTCGCTCGAGCCACAAAATTACAGCCTCTGTGTGTTTGTGGGTTGGAGAATGAGACTGAAGGATTTTCTTGTGGACTGGTGGGGATGTTTTCCATGGACCACAGACCAAAGGGGAAGCTGGGGCCAGTAGAGGGAGCTGTGGCCCCTGGGAAGAAAATCTCCAGTTTATTGTTTCAAATCAAAATCCTGCGTTAGGAGAAAACTGGTTTTTAAGCAAAAAGTAATAAGTGGCAGTGGTTTGACACAACGTTGCAAACAGCTTTCTCTATGTTCTTCATCTAAAAGCTGTCTTTTTTTCTTTTAGAATCAGTAGTTTTCTAATTGCATTACCCCAGTCATGAGTGCAGGATAAATGTGCATGGATATGCATGTGTGTGCTCCCCCGGTGCAGAGTTTAATGCAGCGCTGAGGGCTGCAGCGTCTCCCTCTACATACTCTTTTGAACAAAAACAGCTGCCTTGGCTGCTTTACCTCCAGCTGCTCCCAAATTGTTCCACCATTAAGCTATTATGTGTTTACAACCACAGCGGTGAGCAGGCCCGCTAGGTGCTAGAAGACCTGATGATCTTCCTCTGCTGTAATGGATCATTATGCTGGTTTCTTATTACATCGCTCTGCCATGCTGTAATTAGCCATGATACAATTAGGCACACTATCTATAATGGAGCTGTAAAAGTATCAGGCAGCATTTTACATCCCTGCTGCCCTCAATAAGTCACTTTGACGAGATTGAGAAGCAAAAAAAAAAATCCTAATGTTTCTGCTGAAGCATCCATATCTCCTGTACACAGATGTTTTATTTTATTTTTTATTTAAATCTAAATGTATGGACACGGAATAATCCACAGAACCTTCTTAAATCGTTTTCAAGTGTTTTTTCTTTTTAATTCAAACATGAGCTTCATATTTATCTAACATGTCATGCTGCTGGACCAGAGAGAGAGAGAGAGAGAGAGAGAGAGAGAGAGAGAGAGAGAGAGAGAGAGTGTGTGTGTGTGTGTGTCTGCTTCAAGAAGAAAAATGCACAAACACATTGATCTTATTTTGGACAGGCTTTTTGTCTGGGAAAAATCCAAACCCAAACATCCAAGGGACGCACCACAACAGAGCCCGAGCAATTCTCTCATGATCCAGACACACTCTGCGTAGGTTACAGACAGAGCAAAGCCACTTGTATCCTCCAAAGCATTACGATTTCTTTATTTGGCCTGTAATTACTTATTAAACTCAAACTACCTCACTTGTTTTCCTCCTGAGTTTTTTTTAAAACGCCACTGCTGTGATTTGGGCATCCTCCATCTGAGCTGTTTTAAACCGAATGAAAAGTTGGATACTGAAGAGGTGGGTTTGTTTTTTATGTCAGAGCAACCTCCAGAATACATCTGGTTTATGTTATGACAGAACTGCTTAAAAAGCAGCTAGCACAAAAGTGAACCAGTTCATGTCTCTCAGGAATTGAAAGCATGCAGCTGCATGAGTGTTTCTAGTTAACAGCAAACGCAGAAATATTCATGTTTATGATGTATTTGTTGAATATTACTCTGAGTCTGTTTGCTGATGTTTGTCTGCAAATGATAAACGCGTGCGTTTAGTTCAAACTCGATGAAAACAATAATCCCCACTCTCGTGAAGGAAAACAAAACACTTAATTGCTACGAGGTTTTTTAGGACCTATTGTCTGGAAGATCATTTATATTAATAATATAGTTTAAATAAATCATATTTTGATTATTGACTATAAGTCTTAAAAAAAATCCTGTGCTGGAAACTAACTTTTAGCAATAAAGCCAGGATCTCCGTCATCCCAGGAGTGATGCTGCTCAGGATCAAAAGGAAGCAGCTGAGGTGGTTCAGCTGTCTGACTTAGAAAGCATCCTGGTCAACATCCAACTAGGAGACAACCCACTGGAGGAGTTCTATCCATCTACGGTATCTGGACTGCTTCATCTTCCCTAAGGTCATGGGGAGGCAGTGTCTGCCTTTAACAATCATCAGACGAGAGGCGGGGGACTCCCCGGACAGCTTGCCAGTCCATCCCAGGGCCACTCAGAGACAAACAACCAGTCACACACTAACACCTAGCTACAGTCTAGAGTGGTAGTTCTCAAACCTTTCAACTTCAGACCATCGATTGCAATTGCAACCTCAGAAAAATCTTATTTGCTTATAAAGCTTATTCAAGAAACAAAGAAAAACACTTTCTGTTTACTTGAAAACCATTTATGACCGTTATTACAATATGGTTGAATTTTTGCAACAACTATGCAAGCAGTACAGCTGGAAATCCTCTCAAGACTCCCTTTGTACTTCTTGGTGACACTCAGTGGGGTACCGGCCCAGACGTTGGGAATCAGTCAACCTGAACATGTAAGTATTGGGTCTGTGGGAGGAACCTGGAGGACCTAGAGAAGATCCACACATGCACAGAGAAAACATGCAAACTACGAGCGGGATTCAATGATGGATGGATGGATGGATGGATGGATGGATGGATGGATGTTTAAATCTAAACAGGAAGTCATCAAATGTGACAATAACAACAAATGACTTGTAATGATTGACATGTTATCTGACTAACAAAACTCAACAAATGAACAGAGATAATTAAAAATTGCATAATGAAAAAAGAACGTCTCCCATTCTTGAATCCCTCTGGAATTATTGCTCTGCTGCAGGCTCCTGCCTTTATCTCCCTTCTGTTTAGCTGGAGAAAGAAGAAAATACAAATTGAAATCACAAAGCCAAGTTTACGCTCTACCGGGATAGCATCAGATATGTGCAGCGGTGCAGCTTCATGGCTTATTGGCTGATTTGGTTTTGACTAGTCTCATATCTCTGACTGCATCAGAAAAGCTCTCACATGGATTAGAGAAAGTCAACTAACGCTTTAGAACTCCTGCAGAGTAAACTCAATCAGTAATGCCATCTGTTACTGGAACTTATTGCTAGAAAGTGTTTGGATTTCATGTAAACAATGAAGTCAAACTTCCAAACACCTTACTCTATTTTTCTTTAAAATAGGTGAGTGAGTCACCACAGAATGAGTTAATCACAACTGAGTTCAGCTCAGCATCAAAGTGTAGAATAAAATGAAAGATGAACTCAAAACGATAAAAAGATGCAGGTTTATTTCTCCCAGTTAATCTGGCTGATTGCTGCATTATTCATATGTTTTGTGGTGGTCATCATTTATAGTTAAACAAATCTTCCAGCAATAAAGTAACATACATTTTTTAATACCTTTTAAAAAGTATTATAATATTCTTTTGTCTGATATTATCAAACCAGAAAAGTTTTAGGGGAGTTTTTGTATTTTGCATTTTTTTCTATGAAATTCCAGAAATAAAAACAAAACATTCATCGGAAAATCTTCTTTTTCCTGTTTTGTTTCTGTGCAACCAAAAGTTAATGCAATCTTCCAGTGCACCAAAAGTTGATTTAATAAAATCAGACATAAAAAGGCTCGAGCAGATTATAAAGCCATAACCCTGGAGACTTTCAATGAGACATGGAGCAACCAGAGATGTTTTTATTCAATTTAATGAAATAATTTCAATGCTGTTTCCAATCTGTTTTTAAAATGTTGAATTTCCAACAATCTAATTTAATAATCCAGAACAGAAATAAACATCTAAAGTTCAGATCCCATTTTTATCTTCATCATACCCAAATGCAACACTGAAATTGTTCTTTGTCTCTGAGCCTCTCTGGCAATTTCTCAACATTGTCTAAGAACGGAAAAAATGCTTGTGCACGAAGGTTTTAAATCCTTCGTGCAAGTTGCATCATGTGTTGATTCTAAACCCTTCTGCTGAAACATAATACCCAAAGGTAGATCAAGTTTTATTGGGCATTTTTGCTGCTGAGCTCAATCGACTCATCAGTATGAGTCACGGTTTGCAGGAATTCTCTCTTCATTATCGTCCTCTCCTTTTTCCATGTGTCCTAGCGAGGGCCGGCATGCTCAGGGCAAACTGCATTTAGTAGAACGTGATTGCAGATGGATCAGACCCTATTTGGTAACAAAAGACTCAAATTAATTGGCATTCAAATCAATAGGAGTCACTTTGTTTCTGTGTTTCCAGCTCCTTGCATGTTTCTCTTGGTTCACTAGTGAATGTTTGCATTCACAAAATGCTCATTTCACATGTATTTTATTTTGACCATCCATTAAAACAGGAAAACATGCTTCAAATGTACGTAAGAAAATAAGCCTCTAGCAGCTTTCTGACAGATAGCTTTTAAATTTCTCTTCCTCGGACAGACTTTGGTTGCAGAATTTTTAGCCTAGAAATCTGGAAAGAAAACATAGCAGTAACATAAATGTGTACTCTGCAAGTCAGTCTAGCCTCACCAGACATACCATTTGCCCGTGTAAGTGTAGGCCTGACCAATCACTGCACTCTTTGGTTGTAGAGCGATGATGGGGGGGGGGCTTAGCATCATTACAGCTGAGCTGTGACGGAGCAAAACAACAAAGATGGCAGCAGCTCACGGAGGGCATTTGTTTGAAACAGTTTAGGCATCAACTTTGGCAATTGAGACTTGGGATTTTCTTTGACACATGAGCAGATAGAGGCACATCTTCTTTTCTTCTTTTACTTCAACAGTGTATGGCTGACTGTCCTGTTGACTGATTTTCATTGCTACGTGCACTAGGGGTTGTATGACTTAATTTTTTTAAGTCGACAGTCAAGTAATGAAAATCGAGTTGACTTCGACTAGTAGTTGATGATGTCATACACCTGAAGCGGCACTGGGGGGGGAGGGGTCGTCGGTAGGTTCGCTGGAGTTTTTGACAATTAAAATTGCGCCCACATTTTCTAAGTAAACACATCTCTTTTAACAACGGTAGTTTCTGCATCCTACTTCAGCCCTCTCCCAACCCCCTCCCCCTGCGCAGCAGCCACAAACTCACTGATGTGCCTGCAGCCTGTCCTGCTGCTCTAAACATTAAAATAATTATTTCATTTTCTGTTCCTCACTTCTGATTACCTTCAATGGTGTTTGTTTGTTGCAACCAGGTACAAAAACTATTTTTTTGACTATTTTTCTGTCCTGTCTGTTTATTATCTTCCTGCATCTCCTCTCAATCCTAAAGAAAAACTGCTACCTGGGTTCATATATATTCACCTTATGAGTTACCTTTGAACTGCAGTTCTAAAAGATCTGCCAACCACAAAAGCAGCGGAGTGCCGCTGCTCGCCGGCCGACTACAACGGGACCGTTTTTGCTGCGGAGTTCGTGCCGGAGCGGAGATAGTGGAATTTTGGGGGTGCATCACCGGAGGACAAAACAGGTGATGCGCCTCACTCCGCAGCAGCGAAACGCATCAGGCACAAATAACAGACAGAAAACATTAAAGGAAATGAGCCGACATGAACGATCGCGTGTTTAATTTGTTTTTGAGGTGGCGACACCTGATTTGGCGGTGCTCAGGACGCAGATGTCTGGAGCAGCGCGTCAACGATCAGAGCTTTGCATGCGCAAACTGGTTAAGATTAGGATGGGGGTGAGGGGAAGGTAATGCCAGGGACACACCGGCTGGGGACACACCGGCCACGGAAGCGCCGCGAAAATGGGACCGCCTTCATTCGGCGCCCTTGTTAAGCTATTCTATAGACCACATGGGCCGCCGAAGCGCCGCGAATCGCCTCGCGCCGGCGCTCCAGCCCGCGCCGTGCAGCGATCATTTCGGCGTTGGCTCTATTTTTTTTGCGAGCCGCGAGTGAATTGCGTCAATTCTGGCAGGAAGTCAAACCTAGACATAAGAGGCAGGCCGGTAAAGTTAACAAAATAAAGCATTTCAAAATAAAATTCCGCAATAGTCAAATGTGTTCGTAATCAGACACCGCAGAAAAACCACATGAACACACACACATTGAACTTGTGTGCATGTGTGACCACGTGAAGGGGTGTGTGGTTTTGGGTGTCTTATCACCGGAGCAAACAGGACAGAGAGGCAGAAAGTCTGAGGCAAGCAGTTAAGATGGATGACTTTAAATTAATTATGGAAGTTGAGAAACACAAGGAGCTGTACGACCCCCGAAAAACATGATTATTTACGTACCCATTTCGGAGGAAACTGCTAGGATACAGCTGCAGAATTGGAGCGGGTTCCAAGAGATTCAACTGGCAGAAACAACTCATACCATAGGTTCACACACACACACACACACACACACACACACACACACACTCAAACGTAGAGGAAAAGAGCTGAGAAAAGGCAGAGAGGAAATGGAGGACACCAAGTGTTTAAAAGAAAAACTACAGCTGAGCCGAGGCGCGCCTCGACTGGGGCGCGTCTGATCTGAACTGAGGAGCGGCGAGCAGCGGCCGAATTTCGTGAGCAATTTGCTTCTCGGCGCTTCGCGGCGCCTCCGCGGCCGGTGTGTCCCCGATGTAAAATTGCAAGAGGGAAAAGGTCACAGTTTGGTTAAATGTCCATTTTACCGCCGGTGTCAGTACCGACGCTCTGGCACAGCGCATCGCCTCCGCCTCCCGAAAAGTCACTACAGAGCAGTGGCGGCTGGCCAGTAGAGGGCGATAGGGTGCCGCCCTCCCAGTTTTCCCCAGTGTTTTTAATTTTTATTTTAAAACAATAATAAATAAAATTAACAATAATCACATATTCTAAGTTAATTGTGTGTTTTGTAACAAAAATAAATCATATATATATATATATATATATATATATATATATATATATATATATATATATATATATATATATATATATATATATATATATATATATATATATATATACATATATATATATATATATTGGTCTCTGCCGGTCTCTGCCGAGCGGTGGAGGCTGTGGGTTGTGTTTCAATCGCCCAAACAGGACGGGACCAACCATCCAATTGCTGACAAGAAAATCAAAGGGTAGGAATGGGAATGTATCCAATCAGCGTCAACGTTGTTTCAGAAACATGATGGGCGATAGAGCTACCGCCAAAGGCTTTCGTTGTTATTCGGTAGAACTCGGAGAGTCTCGACTCCAGCACGTTTTTGGTCGTGACTCGTGACGGTCGTGACGCAGACGTAATAGACATGGACGCCAGTGCACCTACAACCAGCAGCATGGATACCGGATCTCAGCAGCCACTGAATTCAGTTCGGTCTCTTCTCCAGTATCCGTTCGAGAGGAGAACTATGGTGGAAAAACTTAATGTCAAAGAGCTTGGACCAGATCAGCCTGACGTAAAGATAAGCCAGCAGGAGAAGGAGAGAGGTAAACTGTACACACGACACTTCTCCCGAAATTGGTACACCAGGAAGGCTTGGCTAGCTGGATGCAATCACGCTAATGCGTTATTTTGCTTTCCGTATTTGTTATTCAAAACGGCTGGGACAGATAAGGCATGGGTTGAGTCAGGAGTTACGGACATGAAACATTTTTCTGAGAAGGTGAAGAAACATGAGTCATCCCGGGCACACATGGACAACACAGTGAAGCTAGCCATGCTAGGCAGAGCTAACATTGCAATGCAGCTCGACGAGGGGCACAGGCTTGCAGTGAGGAAGCACAATGAAGAAGTGGATCGGAACCGGCACATTTTGTCCAAGATAATTGACTGTGTTAAATTTTGTGGAGCATTTGAGCTGGCTTTGCGTGGCCATGATGAGACTGAAACCTCAGAAAACCCGGGCGTCTTCAGGGGCCTAGTGGATCTGGTTGCTTCACTTGATAATGTGTTGGAAGATCATCTGAAGACGGCGACAGTTTTTAAAGGCACCTCAAAGACCGTGCAGAACGAGCTGTTGGACTTTATGTTGTCAGTTATTACAACCCACATTCTTGGAGAGGTGAACAATGCAGATTATCTTGCTATTCAGGCAGATGAGACTACAGACATTTCCACCTGCTGCCAGTTGGTGCTTGTGTTACGGTATCTCGACAATCAGAACAGCATTCAAGAGCGTTTTCTTGAGTTCATCCCTCTTCAGAATGCAACCGCTGACACGATTTCCACAGCACTGTTGGAGAGGCTGAGCAAGACCATCCCTGCTGGAAAAGAGGGAAAACTAATTGCCCAGGCCTATGATGGGGCTGCAATGATGAGGGGAGCCACAGGTGGAGTGCAGATGTGTACACAAGTGCACACTACATCCACTGCTATGCCCATCAGCTGAAACTCATCATGCAACAGGCAACTTCACACATCCACAGGATCAGAACTTTCTTTTCAGACCTTGGTGGATTTGCTGCTTTCTTCTCCCGGTCATTCAAGCGAACCGCTGTGCTTGATCAAGTAGTGGCGCACAGACTTCCAGCAACTTCAGCAACCAGGTGGAACTTCCACAGTCGTGCTGTCAACACAGTGTATGAGCACAAGGATGACCTCCTCAGATGTTTCCAGATGATCAGAGACTCAGATGACTTTGATCCAATCACTGAGAGAGAGGCAGGAGGCTTTGTGAGAATGCTGGACGAAGAAGATTTCTGCTTTCTGCTGGCATTGCTTCACAAGATCATGCCACATGTGGACATGCTGTTCAACCAGCTGCAGAAGCTGATAAAATTACCTGAATTTCCAATAGTGGAACCAGCCCTATATATAGATAGGTTTGCATGGGTGGAAATTTGCATCATTTGAAGAAGAACTCCCTATAGTCACCTCCATCCGTTCTGTGGTGCAGCTCTGCAGAGCATGCTGGGATGCAGACTCCAGTGCAGGCAGGGGCTTCCAGCATCCTGTTACAAAACTCCTGGTACCAAAAGGTCGAGTAATTCCAGATTGGTGAGCAGATTGATCATAACCAGAGGATTGTGAAACACATGCTCATTCCTTATTCCTGGGATACTGATGCATGTCTGACTCGGTACGTGAAACTAGAAAGCATTATATTCACTTAAATGCAAATGTGATAGAAAATGAGCTACGATGCAATCAACTTTCAGATGTAAGGCCCTTATTATGGATGGATAAATAAATTTTGCCAACTTAAGCACAAACATAAATGAGTTATTTATATTTTTACATTTTGTCAAAGCTGAATTACCACATTTATATTTTATATGACAAGAACGATGTGTTTGTAGCCGTGTAGCGTGTTTGCTCTGTATGCAGTGATCTTGTCATCATGTGTCATTTTGTATATTAATGTGATCCTCTGGGGTCACCCCCACCCTCTTTATCCTCCTTTTTTTTTTTTTTTTGGTCTGTCATCAGCCTGTCTGGTGTGAGCAGTAAAGCACTGATCTGAAAAATGTAAGACCTTGTTACCAAGGAGACTTTGGGGCTTCAGATGTGATGGATCAGTCTGGTCTTTGTGAAGAACATGTCAGCCACACAACTAATCCCTATCAGAAAGATTGAATGTGGTATGCTTCTATCACACACAGCGATTTAGGATTGCAGTCTACTATCAGATGAATCCAAGCCAGCCTATTTGTGAAGATCTGCCCAAGCTTTGTCCTTTTTAAATAGTTTTTTCTTATGTCTTCATCTTTGATGCAAACTTTATCATGCTCAGGCATTGCTGCAGCCTTGCTTGGCTGACCGCCCATAATCCTTTACTCTGTGCAGAAAAAGATGCATAAATCAAAGTATGGCTGTAACATTGACTGTTGTTGCATTAAGATACAAGTTTGCATCTACTATCCTCAGATCAGTGACTTCTTGATGGCCCTTCTTTACCCAGGTTTTTGAATGAAATTAATGATGTTTTTTGCTTTAAAGGTCAAAGAGAAATGTTGTTTTTTAATACCTGTTAAACTCCAGTTTGCCTTTACAGCATTATTATAACATAAGTGTTTCAGGGCTGAAAACTCAGCAGGTGACGTAGAAAAATGACCCTGTTAATCAATATTTGGTCCAATAAATGAGAGTAGCTGAGGAATCTAAGGAGATGTGCTGGCTGTCCTTGGAGGGCAGTAACACCTTTTATTTCTTTCTTACGGCCCTCTTCTTTAAGACTTGCAGGGTTGTAAAAAGAAGAAATTTCTTAGAGAAAGAGATCAATTTAGACTATAGAGTGTCATCAGCGGCAGCTGCTGAGGAGCTCTGAGGAGTGAGAGATGAACACTTGAAGAGCTCTTAGAGGGATGAAATCAAAGGTCTGGAGAAATTCAATTAAATTCGATTCAAAAATACTTTATTAATCCCGGAGGGAAATTGAGGGAGAGGCTGGTTTCCATGGTAACGGGAGACGCTGACGACAAGGACGTTTTCATTTGCTCTCAGACTTATGATCATAAATCTGTGCAGATGTCAAATATGTAAACATTTGAAGTAATCATGAAGTTTTAGCCCAGAACAGAGTGTGATGCTAAAGTCATGCAGAAATGTAGGTCAGATTTGTGTTTATTGTTTTATTCATACCAGACATGCACCCGTTTGCAGAAGCTCTGCTGAATGTTTCTGTGAGTTTGGTTTGGTTTCAATTCCAAACTTCCTCTCAACTGCTGCAACAATGCTCTTGCAGCAACTTCAGAGTTTTAACTTTTAACTCGTTTAAAGAAAATCAAACAAACTCAGGTGAAAAACATATAACTTCCAGTCCACAGATATCTAAGCAGAGTGCAGAAGCAGTAAGGCAGTGAGGCATGCATCTCTGGGATGCTTAGCGCATTGCTTTGCACTGAAATTCCACTCAGCCTCCTAAGATCCTTCTTTTATTAGTTTTCCTTTGCGTTCTCTGAAGGCTTCCAACAAAAATAAAATGTTAAGCCTTTATTAATTTATTTTGGACCCCCCCCCCCCCCACACACACACACACACACACCTCCAAAAGAAAGATGATAGGTAACCATGGAAACAAACTCAGGTTTAAGTAAGTATGATTCATCCCAACATGAAACCAATGCATATTGTTCATCTTAGAAATAGCATCAAAAGTACGTGTTCATTTGATGTATGTTATTTCGTGCTAAAAGACTGATGATCCAAACATTTGGGAACAATCGACACAATTTTAAGATTCTATAAAATAAACTACATTATTCATAATTTTTAATAGTTTTCTTGAGCCACTATGTGCTAAAATGACCCTTTACAGGGTTAATGAAATGTCACTCTGTCCCCACCGCCCACTGTGGCCAGAATATCACTCTTGCAACTTCAGAGTGCCAGTCCGGTACCTGTTGGACTAATGTGGAGTTTCACTTTTGCTTTGACACTTTGACACTAGGGGGTGCTAAAAGCAAGCCAAAACTCCAAAGTAGCTCTTTAAATTATCTTTTAGAGCTATTAAAGAAAAATAAAGAGTTATGTGAAT
>SSNQ01034754.1:2288543-2299604 GCA_006942095.1 Nothobranchius kuhntae
ATGTTTTTCTGCTTGGCCACGTGGTTAAACTAAAAGATATGATTCGTGATTAATCTTTTGTGTTGTTTCATGATCCTTTGAAATGTTTTGAGTGATTTAAGGTTAAGTTACTACTGATTCTAAGTGCTTTGGAAGTTAAAGTGCAAGTTGCCACCCACACTTTAGCCAGACAAAGGGGTCAGCCATCTTGTGTTCAAGACTCCATTTTGAATTCATACACACGCACAGACACACTACTCCTTTGTGAGAACAAAGGACCCCATTCATACATCCTACATACACACAAAACACCTTGAACATTATTTTGAATATACATCCTTTTATTATATCACATGGTTATTATTCATTTATGCCACTGTTTATTCATTTAACAAATTGTTAATTAAACGTTATAAAATTCAGATTTTCGTCTCCAGTAGCTTTGTTGTGTCGAAGAGAAGTCTCTGCTCCAAGGATTCTACGAACTTCAAGAAAGACTGATAAGAGTTTTGGATTCAATTTTTCCCCGGTTAAAGGGGGAAATGGTGCCCCGTATATCTAAGAATATCTTAATTAATTAATAAATCAGTAAATATTTACATATTTACAGAATTTATTGAAGAATCCAAAAGTAAGTTAAAGCTTACAAATTGTTCGCTCCTAATAACCCCAACAGCATATTGCTCATCTTAGAAATAGCATCAAAAGTACGTGTTCATTTGATGTATGTTATTTCGTGCTAAAAGACTGATGATCCAAACATTTGGGAACAATCGACACAATTTTAAGATTCTATAAAATAAACTACATTATTCATAATTTTTAATAGTTTTCTTGAGCCACTATGTGCTAAAATGACCCTTTACAGGGTTAATGAAATGTCACTCTGTCCCCACCGCCCACTGTGGCCAGAATATCACTCTTGCAACTTCAGAGTGCCAGTCCGGTACCTGTTGGACTAATGTGGAGTTTCACTTTTGCTTTGACACTTTGACACTAGGGGGTGCTAAAAGCAAGCCAAAACTCCAAAGTAGCTCTTTAAATTATCTTTTAGAGCTATTAAAGAAAAATAAAGAGTTATGTGAATAAATAAATAAAATTGAACAAAAACAAATAGTGGATTCAGTATTCTCACGGCACAACGAGATGTGTTTTCTTCCTTAACACACCTGTGACTTTCTCTAACCTTGCTAGTCTAAATTCCTGATGTGAAACATCCATCTGTGACATCTTTATCTCACATTTAATTAATTAATTTATAACAACTATAGTGTCATCATCCTACTGATGAGTAGTTTAAAACTCTACCATCTGTGTGTGGTTTCTTAACACACAAACAGTGGCATCAATTCAAATTCTGACCAATAAAAGGGAGTAAACTCAACCCTCCAATTATTGCTGTAAAGAATGTGTTCATATTGTGTACGTTGGCATCTCAATGTCTTCGAGCAGCACCAATAAATGATTTATGGCAAGAAAAAGTAGGATGATTTTAAAATGTAAAAAAATTGAGCAGTGTGTGAAGGTTGTAAGGCTGTCAACACACTGCTGTCTGCTGCTCAGATGTGGCAGAAACTACGAAGGTCTAACATGCGTGTGGTATTTATGACTCCTTTCAGACTAGGCGGGCCACACCGACTAGCACCATGCATTATTTAAACTTCTGATGGAGAGTATTTTTCTAGTTTTCTTTCTTTTTCCATCCCTCGTGTTCAGCTGAGGTGCCAAATGTGGCTGTGTGCTGGGATGTCTTAGAAAAGTATGGTGGTGGTGGGGGGGGGGGGGGGGGGGGGGGGGGGCTTCTCTGTGTGTGGCAGAGGAATACATTCAGATGAATTTGTGTGAGGAGAATTAATGGCTCGTTGGAGTGTGGCTGACGCCCTTTAGAGCATGGTTCTCAGGGGATCTGAGCCATGCAGAACTGGCAAAAGAGATGCAACCAGTCTGCAGAACTCACTTTAACTTTTTTCTTTTACTTTTAAAAAATCAGATATGGATCATTTTTGTGTTCTGTCTGAAGATGCTTGTTGCCATCTGCATGAGGGAAATATGTCATTTTTGGTTTTGTTCTTTGCTGTGACATTACTTTCACTTTGCCGTGAGCAAATGTGGGACAAAGCCACTTTGGTCAAGCAAGTTGTGTCTTTTTTTCTTTTAGAGCCAGTGAGCATTATTGCCTGTATACCTCAGAGGCAAGTGCAGACTCAGTCATGCTTTTATTTCTGTAATTCCAGGTGTCGGCTCGAGGCAAAGCAATTGTAGAGTATTGATGTTCTGCTTTGTGTAATCGGTCTCGCTGTTTTCATTTCTGCTTAGTCTGAAGCTAAATTAGTGTTTTCCTACAGCATTATTCAGTGGTAGGTTCAAATGATCGCTCCTCTGGTCTTTAACTGGGCTGCGTGGTGGATTTGGCAGAAAGGCTCAGGAGAACCGGGCCTTTCTAACACTTTCTTTCCCATGTGTGTGTGTGTGTGTGTGTGTGTGTTAGATAGGCCCTGGTATTCAGGTTTCTTTGCACAGACCAAAAACATGCATGTTAGATTAAGTAGAGATTTAAAACTGGTCACTATGAATTGTTTTAAAAAATAATAAAAGCTTTATTTTAGTTATTTTGTTTTAATTTTAGTCTAAAAAGAAACATGTTTTTTATCTCTAAATCAGCACTTCTTGAAATAACAACACTATATATCTTACTTTTAGATTTATTTGCCAGTTTTTAAAATTCTGGCAAAGCAAATTGAACTTTTCTATTTTTTTCTCAAACAAGAAAATTGGATCATGTTTAAGAATATTTACCTTATTTTCAAGTGTTATTTTGCATATATTTTGTATATATATTACAATCAAAAGAAGATAGAATGTCTAAAGTGTCCTGTGATGACCTGTCCAATGTGCGCCCGGCCTCCTCCTTGCCTCCCATGAGCCTGGAGAAAAAACAAAGTAAAAAGAAAAAATAATTTTGTATTTCCTGAGAATCATGAGATCCAAAGAAAATCTCGAACCTATCTTGTGCGTCACGGACCTTCAGCCAATGGCTGTTATGCAGCGATTCAAAAACGTTCAGAAAGTTTTATTTGTTACAATGTTAACAAAGAATGCTAGAAGGTTAAATAACCAAAACTAGCCGGTGAAGAAACAGTATTGCATTCCAAATACACTTGGCACAGATGTGCCATTTGAGAGCATGCTGAAACCTCCATAAAATTGTTGTTCATTACTTTATAACCAGCTCAGTGGCCTAGTGGTAGTGTGTCCGCCCTGAGACTGGGAGATAAGAGTTCAATTTCAGGTTGGGTCATACCAACGACTTTGAAAAAATGAGACCCAATGCCTCCTTGCTTGACACTCAGCCTTAAAGGGTTGAATTGGGGAGTTAAACCACCAAATGGTTCCCGAGCAGGGCTGTGTCTGCAGCTCACCGCTCCCCCAGGGGATTGGTCAAATACGGAGAACAAATTTCGCACACACATCAGTGTGTGTGACAACTGATGGGACTTTAACTTCATCAAACTCAAACTTTGCACTGCTGATGTTAAAGACATAAGTCTATGAATTTATTGAAGTTTGAAGCTACTGCTGTGTTTTTCCAAACAGGTTTTCATCCTGTAATTACATTTTGAGAGGTGGCAAAGAAAAAAATCAACATTTTTTACAATGTTCCATGTCTATTTACACTGAATCAGTGACACATATACTAATAAGTACACATGTCAACAAATCCCACATGATTTTACTTTAAATTGAGACCAAAAGCAATCAAATAGAGCTTTTAGTAAAAGAAATATACTCATTAAAGAGTGGGTATGTCATTTTCGAGCCGATTTCTCAAAAAAAGCCTAGGGCTCAAGAGGTGTTGGTCATTTTTCTCAGCATACTTTTAATATTAATATGTATGCTTGTTTCAAAGTGCTCTGTGGAAGTCTGTTAACAGAAATGCATATATTTCCATTTAACAACAATTAAAGAACAGCTTGTGAAACAGTTTTAAGTGAATTTTTAAAAAGAGGACACTTTTTGAGAAACTTTGAGCACACGCTTTCATGAGAGCATTGATTTCATCATCTAGAACCTCTGACCTTGCAATAAAAGTGAATTTGTGTATTTTTGTCTCTTGTCAATTTGTCTCTCCCGTTTCTCTGCATATCCTGTAGTCCATCACTGTCATAAGCTCCTTATTGATCAGAGACTGATGCATCTCATGTTCACACTTAGTCGTCTCCGTCTGCACCCTTATGTGATAACGTGACTTATCTCAGCCGTGAAACAAAGCAGGATGTTCAGCCATGATCTGGTGGTTATGTTGGAATCAGGTCCTTTAGGAAAATGCACAAATATGTGATCTGACTCCAGAGATTAAAACATGTAAATACAACTGTGCACCAACTCTAAATGCTGTTCTTTCAAAAGGCAAATTACAAAAGTTTAACTTTCAATATGCTTTATGTCTTACCGAGTTGGAAAAGGGTAGAATGTCTTCCACGGGTCAGAGATGAGGTCCTGCCTCAAGTGGAGGAGTATCTCAGGGTGTTGTTCACAAGTGAGGGAATGATGGAGCGCGAGATCGATAGGCGTTTCACCGGTCTGTTGCGGTGAAGAGAGAGCTGAACCGGAAGGCGAAGTCTTGATTTATCGTTCATACGTTGCTACCCTCACCTTTGGTCACGAGTTTTGTGTAGTGACCAAAAGAGATCATGGATACAAGCGGCCGAAATGAGTTTTCTCCGTAGGGTGTCTGGGCTCTCCCTTAGAGATAGGGAGAGAAGCTCGGTCATCCAGGAGGGGCTCAGAGTAGACTCGCTGCTCCTGTGATGTTCCTGAGCCGAGGTGAGTGACATCACCCCCATCTCACTCTATCTGACTGATCTTCCACAGGTGACAGCGGAGGGGGCCGCAGCTGCAGAACATCTCCAATCAGGGATGCGGGTATAAAAGGAGGATGGTGACACCTCATTACACCAGATGATTGCTCCTGTATAGGTAGTTCCAGCCACTCGTTCTTGTTTTTGTGAACTCGTCACTCGAATAATGGATATTTAGGATTATTGAACTTGGACCGCTCTGATTACTCTTTGGATTACCCTGAAATCTGGATGTTGTTTGTTCTCTCCAGAATTCCATTCAACCTGCCTCAACCTGCTGTTTTGCTTACTGGACATTCACACCATGTCCCATCCTCCTCCGCTGTGCTTGGTTGGATCCCTTCCGCTGTCTAACCTGCTTCCTGATCACCCCTGGACTGACTTGAGCTCACCTTGGCTTCTTCACCTCGTTCTCCCCGAACGTTTATGAACTTGAGCTACTGCTCACCCTCTCCACAGGACTTCCCTGTGCATCTTTTGTTCCAGTTAGTAAATAAAGACTTTAATTTCATCCTACCTGCTCGTCGAGTCAGATTACTGCATGTCCTGGGTTAAACACATTCCACGAGACATGACAGAATCATCCGGCCATCAACATAACCCAGCAGAATCTGCACTCGCTGATCTCGCCACCCGGATGACGCAGCAAGAGCAAACACTTCCCGTCCTTCTGGAGCAACTCAGTATCGCTAACCAGCCCTACCAACGCCTTGAAACTGCTATCCAGCAACTCCATGAGCGTCTTCCCGCTGCAGCCTCTGCGTCTGCGTCAGCTGCTGCGCCGGCATCTACGGAACTATCTGGTCAAGCCGCCGGGGGACCTTTTCCACCCGGACTGGAAGTGCTTGGACACCCGGAAGTCACCCACTTCCGTCAAGCTCCCTCTTTGCAATGTCCGACTTTTTCTGGTGTTTGAGGACGGTTATGGTTTTTTACTTCAGTGCCGCCTAGCTTTTGAGGGATCTCCAAGGGCTTTTTCTACAGACTCTTCGAAGATTGCTTTTGTAGTGGGACTATTGAGAGGCAAGGCACTCAGATGGGCAGAGGCAAAGAGTAGGAATCCTGATTTTCTGTCTGGTACCTACCCTGATTTCTTGGAGGATTTTAAAATGACTTTTTGCAGCTCTAAGACTACTACGGACATAAGAAAGAGGCTCTTCCACCTCTCACAGGGTAAAAGGACAGTGGCGGAATTATCCTTGGATTTTCGAACTGTGGCTGCCATGTCGTCATGGAACGAGGACGCCTTGAAGGCAGCCTTCATCGAAGCATTAAGTGGCCGCGTCAAGAACCAGCTGGCTCTGTGCCCCGAGCCATCCACCCTGGATGGACTGATCTCTTTGTCCGTCTCTACTGACAAGAGATATCGGGAGCTACATAGACCTGCTATGAGGGATATTTCACCTGCACCTCCCCATCACCGCTCAACCACTAGACCATCTTCCCTGGACACCTCTGACGAACCCATGCAACTGGGAAGGGCTCACCTGACTCCGGAGGAACGACAACACCATCGCAGTAGAGGATTGTGTTTATACTGTGGACAACCGGGACACTTTGTGCGGACCTGCCCTGAGCTGTTAAAAGGTCGAGCCCACCAGTAGGACCGGGAGTTCTGGTGGGCAGCAACTCAGGTAATAGAACCTCCCGTTTCCTCATAAACTGTCTTTTGACTTGCAATAACCGCTCTCATCAGACGACAGCCTTAGTAGACTCTGGCAGCGAGCAGTCGTTGGTGGACCCACGACTAGTCCATGAATGGGGCATAACTACTGAACTCCTTCCTGAACCACTGACCGTTTCTTCTCTGGATGGAAGGCCCCTGTCTACTATCATGCGCCGAACTGTTCCTCTCCAGCTCCAGGTCTCAGGTAACCACACGGAGATGCTCTCGCTGTTTGTGTTCCCTTCTCTGCAGAATCCAGTGGTTCTGGGACATTCCTGGCTCAAGATGCACAATCCACAATTGGACTGGAGAGCCAACCGTGTTGAGACCTGAAGTCCGGAATGTCACCTGACTTGTCTGACCTCTGCTGTTTCCGGAGCTAAGGATTCTGCCGTGGCTCCGAAGGAGCTCCCTGATCTCGTACAGGTACCTTCAGAATATCACGCCTTACAGCAGGTGTTCAGTAAGGATCAAGCCGCCACCTTACCACCTCATCGACCTTTCGACTGTGACATTGACCTACTACCAGGAGCCCCACTTCCTACAAGTCGCCTTTATAGTCTCTCGAAGCCTGAGCAGGACTGTATGCGGTCCTATATTACTGAAGCGCTGGCCAATGGGATCATAAGGCCATCTACATCACCCTTGGGGGCAGGGTTCTTCTTCGTGGCTAAAAAAGATGGTTCCCTTCATCCCTGTATTGACTACCGAGGTCTAAACCAAATAACAGTTAAGGACAAGTACCCACTTCCACTACTCTCTTCCACCTTCGAGCCAGTCCAGGACGCCACCATTTTCACTCGGTTGGACCTTCGCAATGCTTACCATCTAGTCAGGATCCGACAAGGAGATGAATGGAAGACTGCTTTTAAGACTCCTTTGGGGCATTTTGAATATTTAGTGATGCCATTTGGTCTCACTGACGCCCCAGCAGTTTTTCAGAGGCTAGTGAACTCGGTTTTGGGTGATTTCATCAATGACTTCATAACTGTGTACCTCGATGATATTTTAATCTTTTCAAAGTCAGTCTCTGAACATAAGAAACACGTTCGAGCGGTGCTCCAACGATTGTTGGAGAATAGACTATTTGTTAAGGCCGAGAAATGCGAATTTCATGTCTCTGTTGTTAAATTTCTTGGTTTTGTGTTGGAGAGTGGTCGTCTGAAGGCGGACCCTGACAAAATAAAAGCGGTGACCGATTGGCCCACCCCTACTATCAAGAAGCAGCTACAGCGATTCCTGGGTTTCGCAAACTTTTATCGTCGGTTCATCCGCAACTACAGTCAAACCGCAGCCCCTCTAACAGCTCTGACTTCTGTTACTAACCCCTTTTCTTGGTCTCCAAAGGCAGAAGCAGCTTTCCAGGCTCTCAAAAGAAGGTTCACCGAGGCCCCAGTCCTCTCCAGACCCGACCCTAAATCTCAGTTCACGGTGGAGGTGGACGCTTCAGACACTGGGGTTGGGGCAGTGCTCTCTCAGGTATCCCCGGTCGACGACAAGCTTCATCCCTGCGCCTTCTTCTCACGGCGTCTTACGCCAGCTGAGAGCAGGTATGATGTTGGGGACAGGGAGTTACTGGCTGTGAAGCTGGCTCTGGAGGAGTGGAGGCACTGGCTGGAGGGGGTTGAACTTCCATTTGTCATATGGACGGATCATAAGAACTTGATTTATCTCAAGGAAGCGAAGAGACTAAATCCCCGACAGTATCGGTGGTCCTTGTTTTTTACCCGTTTTAACTTTGTTCCGTCCTATCGGCCAGGGTCGAAGAACACTAAGCCTGATGCCCTGTCCCGACAGTACGCTTCCGAGTACGAGGCGACACCAGGCACCATCTTGCCTTCCTCCTGCATCCTTGCGGGAGTGACCTGGACTATTAGGGATCAGGTGCTGGAAGCCATCAAGGTGGACCCTGGCCCAGGTAATGGACCAACAGATAAGTTGTTTGTTCCACAGGAGCTGCGAGGGAAGGTGATCCACTGGGCACACACCGGGAGGTTTTCTATCCATCCCGGAGTGGGTTGGACCCTAGCCCTGATTCGGCGCTCGTTCTGGTGGCCATCCATCTTCAAGGACGTGAGGGAGTACGTGTCAGCCTGCCATGTTTGTGCGCGACAAAAAGGTACCAACCAATTACCCGCTGGGCTACTCAGTCCCTTGCCTGTACCTTCTCGCCCGTGGTCACATATTGCTATTGACTTCGTTTGTGGGTTACCCCCCTCACATGGATTTACCACCATCCTTACAATAGTGGACAGGTTTTCTAAAGCCTGCCACCTAGTGCCATTAAAGGCGCTTCCCACCTCCACAGTCACAGCCCAGCTCCTGATCAAGCATGTTTTCCGCCTCCATGGGATACCGACCGAGATTCTCTCAGACCGTGGTCCCCAGTTCGTATCCCGGGTGTGGAGGGAGTTCGCCACCGCTTTAGGGGCCCGGGTGGCTTTAACTTCTGGCTTTCATCCCCAGACCAACGGCCAGTGTGAGAGAATGAATCAGGAGCTGGGCGCCATGCTACGCTGCATCTGTTCTACCAACCAGTCTTCCTGGAGTGACCAACTGGCTTGGGTCGAATACGCCCACAATAGCCACGTCTCCTCCGCCACAGGTCAGTCCCCGTTTGAGTCCTCTCTTGGATATCAGCCGTCTCTGTTTCCACTCCAAACAGACTCCATCAGCACCACTCCCCAGTTTCTTCGCCGGGCTCGTCGTGCATGGGTGGCTACTAGGTCAGCCCTTCAACTTACCGCGGAAAGGAATCAGCGGTTGGCTGATCGTCACCGTTGCCCAGCACCCACCTACGTCCCCGGACAGATGGTTTGGCTTTCCTCGAGAGATGTGCCCTTGAAAGCCACGTCTAGAAAGCTCGCCCCGAGGTACCTGGGTCCTTTTAAGGTGATTGCCGTCCCGAGCCCACTGACTATACGTCTGGACCTTCCACCGTCTCTCCGGATCCACCCAGTTTTCCATGTCTCCCTGGTCAAGCCTGTGGTCTCCAGTCACCTGTGCCCAGCTCCAGCTCCTCCTCCTCCTGCTCAGTTCTACAAGAGGGGGTTGGTTTACAAGGTTTCGGCGCATCCTTGACTTCCGTCCCCGTGGTCGTGGGGTTCAGTACTTGGTCGACTGGGACGGTTATGGCCCGGAGGAACGGTCCTGGATTCCCCGTTCCTACATTGAGGATCCCTCTCTCATAACCGACTTTGAGGCTTCGAAGACCGCTGCTGGGACGCCGGGGGCGTCCGTTGAGGGAGGGGCACTGTGATGTTCCTGAGCCGAGGTGAGTGACATCACCCCCATCTCACTCTATCTGACTGATCTTCCACAGGTGACAGCAGAGGGGGCCGCAGCTGCAGAACATCTCCAATCAGGGATGCAGGTATAAAAGGAGGATGGTGACACCTCATTACGCCGGATGATTGCTCCTGTATAGGTAGTTCCAGCCACTCGTTCTTGTTTTTGTGAACTCGTCACTCGAATAATGGATATTTAGGATTACTGAACTTGGACCGCTCTGATTACTCTTTGGATTACCCTGAAATCTGGATGTTGTTTGTTCTCTCCAGAATTCCATTCAACCTGCCTCAACCTGCTGTTTTGCTTACTGGACATTCACACCACGTCCCATCCTCCTCCGCTGTGCTTGGTTGGATCCCTTCCGCTGTCTAACCTGTTTCCTGATCACCCCTGGACTGACTTGAGCTCACCTTGGCTTCCTCACCTCGTTCTCCCCGAACGTTTATGGACTCGAGCTACTGCTCACCCTCTCCACAGGACTTCCCTGTGCATCTTTTGTTCCAGTTAGTAAATAAAGACTTTAATTTCATCCTACCTGCTCGTCGAGTCAGATTACTGCATGTCCTGGGTTAAACGTATTCCACGAGACATGACAGCTCCTCCACATAGAGAGGAGCAAGTTGAGGTGGCTTGGGGACCTGGTTAGGATGCCTCCTGGTCGCCTTCCTGGTGAGGTTTTCTGGGCACGTCCAACCAGGAGGATACCCAGGACATGCTAGAGCAGTGAACCTCAACTGGCGGCCCGCGGGCCACATCCAGCCCACCAGACCTTTTCACTTGGCCCCCAACTCTTTGGGCTCTAACGCCCTTTAGAAAGTTTTGCAGCAAAATTCCTGTCCCAAATATCAATAATTGTTTACATTCTCCAAACACAAACAAAACTATAATCAAAACAGTTTAGATGGGAAACAAAGCCATTTTAAATATTAATAAATTAACATACAATTATACTTGAACTTTATTTTAGAAGAACATCTGTTCCTTACGGTGTCTGCTGCAAAAATCTCCAGCCCTTGAACAAATTCAGTTGAGGATCCCTGCGCTAGAGAGACCATGTCTCACGGCTGACCTTGGAATGCCTTGGGATTTCCCCGGAGGAGATGCCTGGGCCTCCCTGCTTAGGCTGCTGCCCCCGTAACCTGACCCCGGATAAGCGGACACTAATGGATGGATGGATGGATGGATCTCTTTTTTTCTTAATAATCGTGGAATTAAATTGGTTGTAAAAATAGAAAAAGTCGAAATTTGCCTTCCTCTGAATCTTAA